>SJYA01000712.1:533739-680860 GCA_006410615.1 Neotragus moschatus
AAGTTACAAATATATACATGTATGTGGTAGTGTATATATTTTAATGCCTCTCTCGCAATTGCCATACCGTCTCCTTACCCCACTGTCTCCACAAGTCTGTTCTATATAGATGTAAAAGACATGTCTTTAAATTTGTACGCAATGTGAAATAATTGAGTACTTGAGATTGCTGGGGAACAGAGTATATTACTCAGCAACAGGTGTTATTTCTTTTTCTCTCCAGTAAATCAACAGGTCAAAGAAGCATGAAATTTTCTGTAATGCAGCTTAGCTGCTTATCATACACAAAGAAATGAAATTGTGAAGAAATTGTGAAAAGATGCCCTTTGGCACCTGTTTCTGCCATCTTGGTTTGTTTTTCTTCCCACGGCATTTTACACCTCCTAATTTAATTTGTGACTGACCCCTTCTTCCCAGCTGTTCAGGTTTAAAGAGTACACCCACATTCATCTGGGGTTATTGGAACTTAACATGGGGCAGGGGTTGAACCAAAAGCATTGGCTGTATCACGTGCAGGTCTTGTGGTTCAGCACTCTCACTGCCTTATCCCACTATCCGTGGGTAACTTGAGACCCATGGGTCTGATATGGGGTCTGGAGAGTTTAAAAACTGTTCGAAAGTCTATCCCATTCAAACAGGCTTTCCAGGGGATTAAAGAGACTTTGGGTCACAAAGTGGCCCATGCTGGAGCTTTGTGATAATGAAAAGTGACTTTAGTTAGAGCAACCCGTATGGCATTCTCTCCACATTCTTGAATCAAGCTGCCATTTTGTTGTGGTTTGAGGGGAATATGGGCAGATCCCAAAAGTCAACAGCAGACACACATTCCAAACTAAGAGTCTGGAAAGTTGAAAGGTTTGATTTTGATCCTGCACTTTCACACAATGCCAAGGGCATGTGAACGGATAGAGGTAGTATGTTTTCTCTTCAGGGTGGCAGACGATGTGAAATTAATCCCAATTCCCATGGCTGCTATTTTCTCAAAGGTATCTGCAGAGTTGAGTGGACAGTCTCATCTGTATTAGAAAGTCTCATCAAAGGGGTGGCACAATAATCTTCATCAGCCAGGACAGTGTTTTCCTAGACCCGTTTGCTTCTGAAGCCGTCACTGTGCAAACACCATTCCTTACTTCTGTAGCTTCCCCATGTTGGCTGTAACACAGTACATTACATAGGCCATAAATGTATCTGCAGAACTGAAATAATATTTGAGTATAATGGCAAAAATATATACTATCATGTGTAACATAGATAGCCAGTGGGAATTTTCTGTACGACACAGGATGGGTGGAAGGGAGGTTCAAGAAGGAGGGGGCATACGTATACCTATGACTGATCTGATTCATGCTGATACATGACGGAAACCCAACACAATATTGTAAAGCTCCCTTCTCCAGGGGATCTTCCCAACCCAGGGATCAAACCCACATCTCCTGCATTGCAGGCGGATTCTTTACCAGCTGAGCCACAAGGGAAGCAAAAGTTTGGGTAGCCTGTCTCTTCCCCAGTGGATATTCCCAACCCAGGAATCGAACTGGGGTTTCCTGCATTGAAAGCAGATTCTTTACCAACTGAGCTACCAGGGAAGCCCCAATATTGTAAAGCAATTATTCTCCAATCAAATATAAATTAATTTTAAAAAATCACACACAAAATAAGGCAAAGGCTTCTGGCTGCCTTGTAAATCAAAAACATGGTCCCCAAAGGAACAAAATAAATATACAAAAAATTCAACACAGATGAGAGAATTTGCTTTATGATAAGCAGGGCATCACATATGAATGGGGCAATGAAGGCAATTTAATAATGGGTATTGTGAAAATATCTTGTTCACGCCTCACCAGTATATCATGATAAACTTAAAATACATTAAAAATCCCAGATGTAAAAAAAAAAACCATAAAAGCATCAAGGAGATATTGGGAGAATTTCATTATATCCTTGAAGTGAGAAAGGTATTTCTGGTGATGACTCCAAATCCAAAAGATATGAAAGGAAAAATTAATTCAAGTACATGCTGCTGCTGCTGCTGCTAAGTCACTTCAGTCGTGTCTGACTCTGTGTGACCCCATAGATGGCAGCCCACCAGGCTCCCCATTCCCTGGGATTCTCCAGGCAAGAACACTGGAGTGGGTTGCCATTTCCTTCTCCAAAACATGAAAGTGAAAACTGAAAGTGAAGTCGCTCAGTTGTGTCCGACTCTTAGCGACCCTATGGACTGCAACACACTAGGCTCCTCCATCCATGGGATTCTCCAGGCAAGAGAGTGGGGTGCCATTGCTTTCTCCAATTCAAGTACATTAAAAAAAAAAAAACTTTTCATGGTAAATTACACCATAACCATATCAAAAATCAAATGATCAACTGGAAAGAAAATTGTTACAACAAAGGCTGAATGCCCAGCACTTAAGATCCCTCAAAAGTCATTTTGAAAAATATTTATTCTACATGTTAAGGCAGTACATTATACACAGGCTTTTAGTTCAGTGATAGCTTCTTCATATTTTTTCATCTGTTCTTCATTGTTTGGTGAATATGTGATTTCTTAACCTGGTCACTTATTGATGGGCATATGGATATGTGTTTTCTAATCTTTTGCTTTAAATCACTCTTTAAAGCAAAACAATTTTGATGTTCAAGAGCTTAAACTGCCTGTGGGTTCCAATTTTGGCTATTTTCAATTTTAAGCTGCTTAACCTTGACCTTGGGCCTCTCTGTTTCCTTACCAGCATTGTGGGTTATAAGGTAATAGTATCAATAAGATGAGATGTTTGTGAGGATCCCATGTGTTAATATCTAGATAAAGGACGTAGAATAGTACCTGGCCAATGATACTTTCTATTAGTTATTACTTGTTGATATTACTATTATTATCACCATGTGTCAAACAATATATGCTTTGTATGTGTGTGTGCACACGCACACTCAGTCACTCAGTTGTGTCCGACTCTTTGCAACCCCATGGACTGTAGCCCATCAGGCTCCTACATCCATGGAATTTCCCAGGCAAGAAAATGGGAGTGGGTTACCATTTCTTTCTTGAGGGGATCTTCCTGACCCAGGGATCAAACCTGGGTCTCCTGTATTGCTCCAATATGCTTTTAATTGGCTTGGCTTTAAATAAACCCATATTTTTATAATGTTTAGAACCCATAGTAAAAGAGAACTTCAGGGGGAGATGCTATTTCTTAAAGGCAAAAAGTGGGATCCAGCAACGAGGAAATAACTCTCCTACTTGCTGTTTCTAGGCTTTTAGTGAAGAGCTGCTTAGAAATGCAGCCGGACAGGCAGGAGGCTGTATGTCAGAAAAGGTGGGGACCAGCTCTGGAATCTGCATGTTAAGAGGCATCCCAAGGGATTCTGCCGCATGTGGTCCCAGACAAAAATTTGAGAAAGTACTGCTAACTGTCCCCTGGGTGGGTATTTGAATTATAAGCAGAGTAACTTGGAGAAATTGGTCAGGTTCAAGTTTCTTAATAGTTAAGTCAATGTTTTAACTATAGCAAACATCCTAAACCAGTCCAGAAGAGAAAATGTTGAGTTTATTGAGGCAGGATTCTTTTGTAACTGCCTTCAGGGTACGCTGATTGTTTGTGTTTTGTATTCTAATTTATATTGCAAGTCCTTGAGTTCCATAAAGTTGGTCTCCAGTTTCTTCAATGCCCTCCAAGTCCAGAGCATAGTCTCTGAGGTTATTCTTGTTTATATTTTAATACATTTTAGAGCTTCTAAAGAAAGAAGTTCTAATGTTGCTTCAAGACTTCTTGCTACTCTGTAACAGCAAGACTCAATGGCATACAAGAAAGACCTGTCACAGGCTTCATATTCAATCAAACCTCAGGGCAACCCACTCCAGTACTCTTGCCTGGAAAATCCCATGGACAGAGGAGCCTGGTGGGCTGCAGTCCATGGGGTTGCTAAGAGTCGGACATGACTGAGCGACTTCAAGGAAATGACAACCCACTCCAGTGTTCTTGCCTGGAGAATCCCAGGGACGGGGGAGCCTGGTGGGCTGCCGTCTATGGGGTCACACAGAGTCGGACACGACTGAAGCGACTTAGCAGCAGAAGCAGCAGGGCATCAATTCCTAAGAAATGTTGAGAATTTACTAAACTTCCTGGGAAATCAACTGGCTCATTGATAGCAGTGAAGTGATAATTCTTAAAGGCTGCAGTTATTCCAGTGAGTTAATATTTGTAAAGAGTATGCCATATAGCAAGTGTTCAGTGAATAGTAGGAATTATTTGATTAGAGCTGATTTTTCCAGGTGATTCTCTTTTGGCTGTCTGATGCCCCCTCCTGGACAGTCCAGAACCTGGATTAAGCAAGGGTCAGCTCACCTGCTTCAAATTAAAAGTCATGCAGTTTCCAGAGGCAGTGTATCAGCAAGAGTCTGAAATCAAAGCTAGAAGTCCAACCAAGAAGAAATTCCTAGAGAAAAGCACTGGGTGGAAACTAGAGAAACCAGATAAGGATGGCAGGCAGAGCCCAGAGTTATCTGAATAATAATATTAAATGTGATAATTACTTTCTGCTTGTATTTACATGTCTAGAATTCACATACATTATCTCAGTTCAGTTCAGTTCAGTTCAGTCACTCAGCTGTGTCAGACTCTTTGCGACCCTGTGAATCGCAGCACACCAGGCCTCCCTGTCCATCACCAACTCCCGGAGTTCACTCAAACTCACGTCCATCGAGTCAGTGATGACATCCAGCCATCTCATCCTCGGTCGTCCCCTTCTCCTCCTGCCCCCAATCCCGCCCAGCATCAGAGTCTTTTCCAATGAGTCAACTCTTCGCATGAGGTGGCCAAAGTACTGGAGTTTCAGCTTCAGCATCATTTCCTCCAAAGGAATCCCAGGGCTGATCTCCTTCAGAATGGACTGGTTGGATCTCCTTGCAGTCCAACGGACCCTCAAGAGTCTTCTTCAATCAGAACCAAAATTCTACAGGACAGCTGCTGCTATTTAATCACTTAGTTGTATCCGAATCTTTGTGACCCCGTGGACTGTAGCCTAGCAGACTCCTCTATCCATGGGATTTCCCAGGCAAGAATACTGGAGTAGGTTACCATTTCCTTCTGCAGGGGATCTTCCCAACCCAGGGATCAAACCTGCCTCTCTTGCTTGGCAAGCATCTCCTGTTTGGAAGGCAGATTCTTTACCACTGAGCCACCTGGGAAGCCAGAAACAGGGGAGTAAGTAAATCTTCATGATCTTGGATTGGCAACAGTACCAAAAACACAAACCAAAGGAAAAAGTAGATAAACTGAGCTTCATCCAACTGGGAGTTTTATTTCAAGGAGCACTATTGAGAAAGTGAAAAGGCCACCCACAAGGAGAAAATACTTGCAAATCAGGTACGTGATAAGAGACTTGTATCTAGAACATATANGGATTGGCAACAGTACCAAAAACACAAACCAAAGGAAAAAGTAGATAAACTGAGCTTCATCCAACTGGGAGTTTTATTTCAAGGAGCACTATTGAGAAAGTGA
This sequence comes from Neotragus moschatus, assembly GCA_006410615.1. NCBI lineage: Eukaryota > Metazoa > Chordata > Mammalia > Artiodactyla > Bovidae > Neotragus > Neotragus moschatus. The sequence continues at coordinate 539,238 of SJYA01000712.1, forward strand.
AAAGGCCACCCACAAGGAGAAAATACTTGCAAATCAGGTACATGATAAGAGACTTGTATCTAGAACATATAAAGAACTCTTACAACTCACTGAACAAAAGGACAAATTACCCAATTAAAAAAGGGCAGAGGATCGGAATAGACCTTGCTCTGAAGAAGATACACAAGTAGCCAGTAGCACGTGAAAAGATGGCAACATCATCAGTCACTGTAAATCAAAACCACAAGGAGATATCACTCCTATTCACTCGTAAGGTGGCTTCAATCAAAAACACAGACAGCAAAGATGTGGAGATAATAGAAACCTCACACAATGCTGGTGAGAATGTAAAAATAGTGCAGCCAGTTTGGACAACAGTTTGGTAGTGCCTCAGATTGTTTAACACAGAGTTACCATACGACCAGGAGTTCTACTCCTAACCATATTCTCAAGAGAAATGAAAATGAATGTCCCCACAAAATCTTACATGAATGTTCATAGCAGCATTTTTCCTAATGGCCCAAGGTAGGAAACAGCACAGATGTCCATCAATTGATGAACGGGTACACAAAATGTGGCATATTTATACAATGGAATATCTGGCAATAATAAAGAATAAGTATTGTATGTGCTACCACATGGATAAAACTTGAAAACATACAAGAGAAAGTAGTCGAAAAAGGCCACATAATGTGGCCATTTAGGGAAATCTACAGAGATAGAAAGTAGGTTTGTGGTTACCAGGAGCTGAGGAAGAAAGGATGATATAGGATGACTGCTCATTAGGGTATGCGGTTCCTTTTTAGGGTGATGAAAATGTTCTGGAGTTAGTGCTGATAGTATAACTAAGAATTGACTTAAAACAACAACAACAACAACAAAGAATTGTTTTCTTTAAATGTATGAATTCTATGGCATGCAAATTACATCTCAGTAAAGCTGTTAATAAGTGAAAATTCAAAACATCTTACGAAGTAAATATTACTTTTATTGAATGAATAAAGTAACTACTCCTTCCTAAAGGCCAAATGAACTAACGATGGAGCCAGAATTTAAAACCAGTCTGTCAGATCCAAAGTCTGGATTCTTGATCAGAATGTGCTAATGCTGGAAGGCCTTCCTAAGCTAGAGAGAGAAGCTGAGATGACTTTCACTAGACGCCTGTGGTCTTGGGCCTGCTAAAGAGGGAGCTCTTTCTCAGTGATCAGGCCTGGCTTCTAAGCCAGATTTGTTCTGACACTGCTCCGGTTCACCGTGTCGTTGAGGAGTCACCTCAGGAGTCATTCACTGATTGCTAAGACTTTGACCAAATGGATTAACGTGGGAGCACAAAAGACTCTGTCCCGTGGCAAAGACCGTTCACTGGGAAATGCTGAGTCCAGATGCCCTAGACTTTGTTGTGTTTCAGCATCACCTGATAATCTTGTTGAAAATATACAGATATCCAGGTCCCATTCCAGACACACTGGGTAAAAAACAGAACATACTTGCCTGGTGAGTGTTGTCAGCTGAGTGGGATAAGGGCAGAGAATGTGGTGATAACTGATAGGTTTCTGCCAATAGGTGTTGCTAATAACTAAGAAGCTCCCGGGAAGTTATGCCAGTTCCAGCCCTGGAGGTACTCTTAGAAAGCTCTGTCTGCAAAAAGCTGCCCCCTACCTGTGGTCTGAGGAAGTCAGAAGGCCTTGTTTCAAGTTGGAAACCACAATAATGGCCCAAGGAACAAAACTTTCATTTGGGGGCATCCAATACAGGAAGGAAAGTTATGACCAACCTAGATAGCATATTCAAAAGCAGAAACATTACTTTGCCAACAAAGGTCCGTCTAGTCAAGGCTATGGTTTTTCCAGTGGTCCATGTATGGATGTGAGAGTTGGACTGTGAAGAAAGCTGAGTGCTGAAGAATTGATGCTTTTGAACTGTGGTGTTGGAGAAGACTCTTGAGAGTCCCTTGGACTCCAAGGAGATCCAACCAGTCCATTCTAAAGGAGATGAGCTCTGGGATTTCTTTGGAAGGACTGATGCTAAAGTTGAAACTCCAATACTTTGGCCACCTCATGTGAAGAGTTGACTCACTGGAAAAGACTCTGATGCTGGGAGGGCTTGAGGGCAGGAGGAGAAGGGGACGACAGAGGATGAGATGGCTGGATGGCATCACCGACTTGATGGACATGAGTTTGGGTGATCCCCAGGAGTTGGTGATGGACAGGGAGACCTGGCATGCTGCAATTTATGGGGCCGCAAAGAGTCGGACACAACTGAGCGACTGAACTGAGCTGAACTGAATACACGATTTGACCATACCGATAAAAATCTTCTTTTGAAAGCTAGTCAAATAATCAAGAAAAATATGACATTTTAAGTAGAATTCATCTTCAGTCTTTCCCCCATAGAAAAACATTTTAATATACTTTGATGAATGCACCCCCATATATGACTCTGAGCCCATGAATGTACCAAGAAAATCTTATACAAATTTACATAAATGAGAAAATGCAGTCCATACAGGATACCTTTTAAACTTGCTATCAGTATCTTCAAGATTCCCATGTTTTAGGGAGAAAATACATTTAAAAAAAAATTGTTTTGGTTGTGTTGGGTCTTTGTTGCTGCATGCGGGCTTTTCCTAGTTGCAGAAAGTGGGAGTTACTCTTTGTTGAGGTTCATGGGCTCATTGCAGTGGTTTCCCTTGTTGTAGAGAACAGGCTGTAGGCACATGGGCTTCAGCAGCTGCGGCTGGTGGACTCTAGCGCGCAGGCTGGGCAGTCGTGGTGCATGGGCTTAGTTGCCCCACAGTATGTGGGATCTTCCCAGACCAGGGATCGCATGTGCGTCCCCTGCATTTGCAGCAGATTCTTATCCACTGTACCACCAGGGAAGTCCAGGAATTACTTCATTTTTAATGAAGGAAAAACAACTGAGGTTGAAGTTTTCTGTGGTTTCATAACAGACACCATTATATTAACATATGAAGCATGAAAACAATCATAGTCAGTGTACATTTCCCAAACCAACAATCCCCAAATTTTCATGGATATTTGTGTCACTGTTCTTTTCTTCTGTGTTACAAAGCTAATAAGTATATTAAGATAAATAGCTAATTTTTACCATAATTTTTAGCACTGCAGAGAATAGTATGGTTGGCAAAAATTTTGAGTGCTTTCTAGATGCATGAATGTGTGAAAGCTCTTAAACATAAGTATCATGGTGTTTGAGAGTTTATAAATTTTAGGTTAATTTTTTCTAGGTATGATAGAATATTAGGGATTGTTTTTTCATTCTGAATTTCTCTGCAATTCTAAATTTCTACTGGGGCAAGAATAGATTTACAAGCAATTCTATAAACCTCATTGTACTTTGTAATAAATATGCATTAAAATGTCCCAAAAAACTGACAAATTTCTGTTCACTGACAGAAATTCTAGAATTTTTCAAAGCCAGGCTTTATGTTCCAATAATCATTCTTTTTATCTTCAGGGAATTCAACAGAATATTTTCTACTTTTACAATGAGGGATGCATTTGAGATTGGAGTTCTCGATTCTAATCAAGAGTGAAAGGTAAATTCATACAGAAAAAAAAAATAGGTGGAAGAAACTTTGTTTTGAAACACACTGTTTTTTATTTCCCATGAAGTGAGAGCTGGTCCTAACAACATTAATTTGTTGCTCGAGAGAAGTGCTCAACTTAATCTGCAGAAATAATGAGAAAGAGCAAATCCTTTTTATTCACAGGTAAATGAACTACTAGTAAGGTTTAAGGAAACATCTGGAACAAACGGACAGAAATCTCTCGTGCTACATTTAAATATAAAGCCATGAATTTGACACTTTTTTCTCCATATATAAGTGCCTTTTCCCACTGTTGGTATGAATCCATTTTCTTTTTTTAGAAGTTAAGTTTCTCCCTCTAGAAAGTACTAAAATTCTCTTGGGATATCCATAAATAAGCAAAAGAAAATTAATTTTTTAATTTCAAGGGATTTTGCACATATATAACTTCTCTGCCTGTTATCACCTCCATCCTTGTAACTGGGCAACTTGACAAAAGTGAAAATTAAACTTTCTCAAAAAAGCATAGAAATACCAGCCACTTATTAAACATTTTCCTTTTTATATGTCCCAAGGGACCATGCGGGCTCGCAGAGTCTGCTAATCCAGACCATACAGGATCCTTTTTTTTTTTTTCCCCTATCTGAACCTGATGACAGTGCCTGGGGGGTGCAAATAAATAAAACCAGTTCCTGGCTCTTGAAGGGTTAATGTTAGAGTTCAACTCTGTATTTGATCATTTGCTTTTAGCAGTTTTAGTCACTGACTAATCAAATATCATCACATGGTGGTAATGATAGAGCCAAGAAACCAAAAAGAAAATATTAAAAAGAAAATTATCAGTTGGTATTAACAGTACTGGGAATATCCAACTTTCCTTCCAAAGAACAGTATTGGAATGAACTTGACATGTTCACACTGCTGTATTTAAAATGAATGATCAACAAGGACCGACTGTGTAGCACAGGGAACTCTGCTCAATATTCTGTAATAATCTAAATGGGAAAAGAACTTGACAAAGAATAGATACACGTTTATGTATAACTGAATCACTTTGCTATATGCCTGTTAGTCAGCTATGGGCTTCCCTGGTGGCTCAGAGGGTAAAGTGTCTGCCTGCAATGCAGGAGACCTGGGTTTGATCCCTGGTCAGGATGATCCCCTGGAGAAGGAAATGGCAACTCACTCCAGTACTCTTGCCTGGAAAATCCCATGGACAGAGAAGCCTGGTAGACTACAGTCCATGGGATCGCAAAGAGTCAGACCCGACTGAGCGACTTCACTCAACTATACTCCCATGTATAATCAACTATACTCCCATATAATATAAACATTTTTTTCAAAGATCCTTAAAAAGAATGAACTTGAGGCCCTTTCAATACATGTGGACACCCCAATTGGACAGAAAGTCCCGCTTGTGCAGAAAAGATTCTGAAAGTAATCCTCTGAAAGTAATTCCATAGGAATGTTGTACCTATGTCGCCAAACACCAAACCTCAGGGTGAGAACTCGCAGCTTGATTACTCTTTGCATAGATGTGAATGTTGGGGGAACTGGACTGGAAGCCCAAGTTGGAGTATTCAGTCCTAATGAATGCTCACTTGTTTAGACAGAGATTGTTATTTTTCAGGAAAATGCCAGGCTAAGTTTATACGATTGTCAAAGTGAGGCAAAGGTGTCAGCCTGGGCCACTGAATTGCATTCAGGAGGAGTAGGGAGCACAAACCCTGCTTCATATGACCCTGCTGAGGTTTTGCTGCTATTTTGAGGTCATGAGCAAGGCAGAGAGATTACTTAAGAAAGTGTGGAGCACTACTGAGACAACCAGCAAACCTTTGGAGACAGCATGAGAGCCTGAAACTGCGTAGAGGGGATTCGCTGCTCTGCACTGCTGGGACAGCAAGAACATCCAAGCTGCAGAAGCCTAACCAGGAGCCCTGGAAGAAATTACAGAGGGAAGGGATGCTCAACTCTGAGAAGCACCAGGCCACTGTGTAGACGAGGCCTCCTGCAGTGACCACCATTTAGATAAACATCACAGTCTTCTTACAGAGATTTACTGAAATAGAAGCAGAAAAAAAATAGAGTGTAGTTGAATATGGTAAAAACAGTCTATATATTAAATAGATTTCAGTCTTAGCTAGCCTTGGGATCAGAAAACTGAAGCCCTGTGTGTCTCATTTACCCTATAAGAAATTAATGTAGAAGTAGATGAGAACGCAATTTCAAACTATAAATACAGTATTATCATTAACATTGTGACTGTTCTGTGAATCTGAGAGAGTAGAATCTTTGCTAGTCTTCAGCCTTATTCCACAGTATAATTTATTATTAAATTTTTATATCAAGTGGCAAGATGTGATCTTGAATTAGGCCCTGAATGGAAACACCTTTATACCATGAAAAGCTTGACTTACTGAGCACCAGTCCAAAAGATGACAGTCAAAAAGATGCTTTAGGCACTGAGATAAACGGGCAGAGCTGAGGAAATGCCTGTCTGTAAGCTCCTGGTGCGTGTCCGTGTTGGACATGTTAGAGAAATCATGACTCTAGCCTGAAACTTTCTAAGCAAAACGGTAGGGTCCAAAGCAGCAGCAGGATTGATCTTTGGCTCCTGGCAATAACAGAGTAGTTAATTGAAGACAAACTCTCCAGCACATCTAGAAACCCTCAGTTCAGTTCAGTTCAGTTGTTCAGTCATCTCCTACTCTTTGCAACCCCATGAACTGAAGCATTCCAGGCTTCCCCATCCATCACCAACACTCAGAGCTTGCTCAAACGCATGTCCATCGAGTCAGTGATGCCATTCAACCGTCTCATCCTCTGTCATCCCCTTCTCCTCCTGCCTTCAATCTTTCCCAGCATCAGGGGCTTTTCTAANTGCAGGAGATGCAGGTTTAATCCCTGGTTCAGGAAGATCCCCTGGCAAAGGCAATGGCAACCCACTCCAGTATTCTTGCCTGTAAAATTCCATGGACAGAAGAGCCTGATTGGTTACAGTCTCTGGGGTCACAGAAGAGTCAGATATGACTTAGGGACTAAACAATAACAAAAAACAGACAAGAAAAATATAGTAGAAATTGATAAGTAATTCAATTATTGGAGTTTTTCAACACAGATTTTAAAATGACTTTAAGTAGTATTTCAACAAAGTGAATATGAGTATTTCATCAAAAACTGAAATTTATACAAAGTAAAATTTATACAAAGTAAAATAGAATTCAAGTACTGAAAAATAATTTTATAGCTGAGTTTAATAAATGAAATATCTCAGGATTAGTGAACAGAAAGATAAATTATGAGAAATATATAGATGAGGAGGAAAAAGAAGATACAAAGCACACTGAAAAGTTCTAAAATACAGACACTTAACAGTTCAACTCAGTTTAGTCGCTCAGTCGTGTCCAATTCTTTGCGACCCCATGAATCACAGCACGCCAGGCCCCCCTGTCCATTACCAACTCCTGAAGTTCACTCAGACTCATGCCCATCGAGTCGGTGATGCCATCCAACCATCTCATCCTCTGTCGTCCCCTTCTCCTCCTGCCCCCGATCCCTCCCAGCATCAGAGTCTTTTCCAATGAGTCAACTCTTTGCATGAGGTGGCCAAACTACTGAAGTTTCAGCTTTAGCATCATTCCTTCCAAAGAAATCCCAGGGCTCATCTCCTTCAGAACTTAACAGTAGTCTCTAAAACAGACAACAAAATGGAACAAAAGGAATATTTGAAAAGATACTGAGAATTCTCTGAAACAGATGAAAGATACCAGATTGAAAAAGCTCTATTAACCTCAAGTAGAATAAATACAAAGATAATACACTTCAGCATATCCTAGTAAAGCTGTTAAATACCAAAGACTAAGAGAAAATATTAAGAGAAGCCAAAAGAAAAAAAAAATTACCTTTGCAGAGGAAAGAACAAGCTGGGTTCTCCACAAAAATGGTAGAAACCAGGACTTCTCTGATGGTCCAGTAGTTGAGACTCCATGCTTTCACTGCAAGGAACGCAGTTTCCACCCNAAAGCTGTTAAATACCAAAGACTAAGAGAAAATATTAAGAGAAGCCAAAAGAAAAAAAAAATTACCTTTGCAGAGGAAAGAACAAGCTGGGTTCTCCACAAAAATGGTAGAAACCAGGACTTCTCTGATGGTCCAGTAGTTGAGACTCCATGCTTTCACTGCAAGGAACGCAGTTTCCACCCCTGGTTGGGGAAATAAGATCCCACAAGCCATGCGGAAAGGCCAAAAAATAAAGGGAAAAAAAAAAAAAAAGAAAGAAATAGTAAAAGCCAGAAATGGTGTAATAACACCTTTAAAGTCCTAAAAGAAGTAGATGTCAATCTGGACAAATACATTCAATGAAGAAGTCTTTCAAAAATGAAGCAAAATAAATATATTTGCAAATAAAAACAAGGAGAATTTTGCCATTACCACTAGACTCACATTAAAAGAAACATGTAAAGTGAGTTTTCAGAGAGAGGTGAGAGGATGGAACTGCAAAAGGAATCGAAGTGTAATGGAAGGCTAAATCCATGGGTAAATCTAAATAGCTTGTTACAACATTTAAGAGTAAGGTTTTATGTGCTTAAAATTGGAAGAATGGAAACGTGATAATTATAGCACAGAAGACAGGGACATGAACAATGGAATCAAAATGTTGTAAGATTCTTGAACTGTCTGGGAATGGGAACTGACACAAGTAAGAAGTCAGTGATGCCTGTTATAATCTCTAATAACTAAAATAATATATAACTAGCAAGCTAACGCAGGGGGGCTAATGATAAATGATAAAAATAGTTGAATGATAGAAAGGAAGGCAAAAAAGGGAAGAAAAGGTACCATGAGACAAGTGAGCCAAATAGAAACAGAAAGATAAGGTGTTAGACTCAAACCCAAATATACATATTATATAATACATTAAATATAGATGGAATTCAATGAAAAGTCAAGGATTATCAGACTAGATTAAAACATAAAATATGACATTCAGGAAATATACCTTATGTATGAAAAAAATGAATGAAAATAAATGGATGAAAAGATATGAATGCAAATTTTAACCAAAAATAAAGAGGGGTTAGTGTAGCTCTACTTGCATCAGACAAGTTTATTTCCTGAAGCTTCTTTACTTTTAGTAAAGAGATAGAGAGGGACACCTCCTAATGATAAAAGGATCAGTACATCAGGAAGTTGTCTATTTTTTTGTTTGTATGCGTCTACTAAGATAGTCTCAGCTTCAAAATATATAAAACCAACTTAACAGGATAAATGACAAAAGTAGACAAATCTATAGTCATGGTGGGGGAATGTAACACACTTCTCTCGGTAACTAATAGAACAAATGTATAGAATAAACCCTTAGTCACAGGATATCTGAATAATGAAATTTTCAAATTTGACCAAATAATATATGGTCATAGTTTTAGATGTGATAATGGAATGTTGATTGTATTGTATTTTTAAAATGCATTTATCAGTAAGAGAAACATACTGAAATATTTAAAAGTGAAAAAAGAAAAAGGTCCGAGGACCATAATCTTAGAAAAGTGAGGGGAACAGAAACTGGACTGGAAAAGTAAATGGAAGCACAAATAGAAAAGTTGTCTGGTCTGAACTCTATCCACAATATTGGGGCAACACTGGAAAAGAATAGGTCACACAAAGAAGTAATTTCAAAATATAATTTTCACACCTTAGGTGGCTTATCATTATGCTCCAAAAAATAAAATATATTGAAGTGTAATTGATTTACAATGTTGTGTTAATTACTAGTGTGCAGTAAAGTGACTCAGTTCTATATATATATATGTATATGTGTGTGTGTGTGTGTATGTTTGTATGTATGTATATATGCTCAGTCGCTAAGGCATATCTGACTCTTTGCAACCCCATGGATTGCAGGACGCCAGGCTTCCTTGTCCTTCACCATCTTTTTGAGTTTACTCAAACTCTTGTCTACTGAGTTGGTGCTGTCATCCAGCCATCTGATCCTCTGCTGCCCGCTTCTCTTCCTGTCCTTAATTTTTCCCAGCATCAGGATATATTTATGGGTATTTGGTGACTCAGGAGTAAAGACTGCAGCTGTCAATGCAGAAGACTTGGGTTCAGTCTCTGGGTCGAGAAAGATCACCTGGAAGATGGCACAGCAACCCACTCTAGTATTCTTGCCTGGGAGAGCCCATGTAGCCTGGAGGGCTACAGTCCATGGTGTCACAAAGAGTCAGACACAACTTAGAGACTAAACAACAACAAAATCTCTCTAACGATATATAGTCTTTATAATATTCTTTTCCATTATGGTTTATCACAGGATATTGAATTTAGTTCCATGTGTTATACAGTAGGACTAAGTTGTTTATCCTTTCTATATATACTAGTTGGCATCTGCGAATCCCAAACTCCCAATTTATCCCTCCCCCTTCCACATCCCAGCCCGCTGGCAACCACAAGTCTGTTCCGTATGTCTGTGAGTCTGTTTCTGTTTCATAGGTAAGCTTATCTGTGTCATGTTTTAGAGTCCACATACAAGTGATATTGTATGCCATTTGTTTTTCTCTTACTGAGTTACTTCACTTAGTATGATAATCTCTAGGTATATCTATGTTACTGCAAACAGCATTATTTCATTCTTTTTTATGGCTGAGTATATTCCATATACATATATATACACACACACATATATATGTGTATATATGTAAATATATACACACCCATCTTCTTTATCCATTCATCTGTTTATGGACATAAGGTGTTTCCATGTCTTGAATATTATGAATAGCGCTGCTATGAAAATAGGGGTGCAGGTATCTTTATGAATTATAGTCTTGTCTGTATATATGCCTAAGAGTGGGATTGCTGGATCATATGGTAGTTCTGCTTTTTTTTTTTGAGGAACCTCCATACTGTTCTCCATAGTGGCTGTACCAATTTATATTCCTGCCAACAGTGTAAAGAGGGTTCCCCTTTCTCCACACCCTGTTTGCCTCAAAAAATTTCTAAGTGTGACAATGATGTGAAATATTTAAAAAGCATTCTTACCAATATAACTCAATGATTTAGCAGAATTTTATGTATGTCTACTAACTGAATAATATTTTGTTTTAAATCAGTAAAAAGGAGTCTCCTGTATCTTCTGTCACAATGTGCTGTTTATTTGACATTTTGCAACAATTTCATTTTTTCAGTGAGATTGGTTCAGCAAAATGCATAAATGGAAATGCTCCAATAAATAATTGAGATTCTTCCAAAGGAGAATATAGAAGTCCTAATGGATGCACTCATCTCACATGCTAGTAAAGTGATGCTCAAAATTCTCCAAGCCAGGCTTCAGCAGTATATGAACTGCGAAATTCCAGATGTTCAAGCTGGTTTTAGAAAAGGCAGAGGAACCAGAGGTCAAATTGCCAACATCCACTGGATTATCAAAAAAGCAAGAGAGTTCCGGAAAAACATCTATTTCTGCTTTATTGACTATGCCAAAGCCTTTCACTGTGTGGATCACCACAAACGAAAATTGTGAGAGAGATGGGAATACCAGACCACATGACCTGCCTCTTAAGAAATCTGTATGCAGGTCAGGAAGCAACAGTTAGAACTGGACATGAAACAACAGACTGGTTCCAAATCAGGAAAGGAGTATGTCAAGGCTGTATATTGTCACTCTGCTTATTTAACTTTTATGCAGAGTAGATCATGAGAAATGCTGGGCTGGATGAAGCCCAAGCTGGAATCAAGATTGCCGGGAGAAATACCAATAACCTCAGATATGCAGATGACACCACCCTTATGGCAGAAAGTGAAGAACTAAAGAGCCTCATGATGCAAGTGAAAGAGGAGAGTGAAAAAGTTGGCTTAAAGCTCAACATTCAGAAAACTAAGATCATGGCATCCGGTCCCATCACTTCATGCCAAATAGATGGGGAAACAGTGGAAATAATGGCAAACTTTACTTTTTGGGGCTCCAAAAATCACTGCAGATAGTGATTGCAGCCATGAAATTAAAAGACACTTACTCCTTGGAAGGAAAGTTATGACCAACCTAGACAGCATATTAAAAAGCAGAGACATTATTTTGCCAACAAAGTCCATCTAGTCAAAGCTATGGTTTTTCCAGTAGTCATGTATGGATGTGAGAGTTGGACCATAAAGAAAGCTGAGTGCCAAAGAATTGATGCTTTTGAACTGTGGTGCTGGAGAAGAAATCTTGAGAGTCCCTTGGACTGCAAGGAGATCCAACCAGTCTATCCTAAAGGAAATCAGTCCTGAATATTCATTGGAAGGACTGACATTGAAGCTGAAACTCCAATCCTTTGGCTACCTGATGTGAAGAACTGACTCATTGGAAAAGATCCTGATGCTGGGAAAGATTGAAGGTCAGAGGAGAAGGGGATGACAGAGGATGAGATGGTTGAATGGCATCACTGACTCAATGGGCATGAGTTTGAGTAAAGTCCAAGAGTTGGTGATGGGCAGGGAGGCCTGGTGTGCTGCAGTCCATGGGGTAGTAAAGAGTCAGACACGATTGAACGACTATATACTGAACTGAACTGAAGGAATCCACTTCTTTTTTACCCTAGTTAAATTATGATTTACTCATAAAGTCAATTTTTTGTTTAGTTAAATCTTCCTAGAAATACTAATTAATATATTCTATTTCTTTTTAAAAATGGATAGGTCACAGAAAACGGTATCATAAAGGACACATGAATCTTTAAATGCTTTCATCAGATGCTTTAAAGAGCTTTCAATTGGATTTTATTTTCAAATTAATAGTTTAAGCTAATCATTTTCTAATTACTGCAAAAACAGAAGATCTGGAAATTCTGTTGGCAAGCTTATTTTAAAATTATGTAAAACTGTCTAATAGCTCTCATTAAGCTTTCTTTTATTGGCTCAGATGGTAAAGCGTCTGCCTGCAATGCAGGAGACCCGGGTTTGATCCCTGGGTTGGGAAGATACCCTGGAGAAGGAAATGGCAACCCACTCCAGTACTCTTGCCTGGAAAATTCCGTGGACTGAGAAGCCTGGTAGGTTACAGTCCATGGGGTCGCAAAGAGTAGGACACCACTGAACAACTTCACTTTTACTTTAATAATCTCATTTCTTTACAGCTTAAGAAGGAGTTCACTTAAGCTTTAAAATACATTTTAGAGGAGTTCATGTAATTTAACAATATTTTAAATTTTTCCTTCATTTTTCATTTGATATATAAAAAATCAGCAATAGTATTCAACAATAGTATCAAGCATGAAAACAAGCTCAAATAATTTCCTTTGGATGGTGAATTTATTTCTTTTTTGAAGGATAAGATATACAAACTTTTCTCATATCTTTGTGCATTTTGCAAAATCATCTATCATTTAAGAAATTGCTCTTAATTTTATGGATAGAACTAACAGCATCTGTTGATTTATTAAGTTTCTCATCACAATTCTTAGCAATGAATTGTCAAGGAATAATTAGTTTGTAAAGTGCTTGGTTCTACTTTTAAAAGCTGCTGTAAATGATGTGGATAAACAGAGTTGCAACTTTAACCTGTTGCTTAAATGACGACTTTGGCAAAGGTAATATTAATACCTTCCCTGTTAACTAATTATAAGTGTTTCAGTCATTGATAGCTCTTTTATATTTTGTCATTTCTTTATACTACTTTTTCTTCCTAAGCTGTTATATGTCCTCATTGTTACACAGTAGACTTGTTCATTTCACTGCTATTAATTAGACAGCTGATTGCCATCTTTCACCATCTTATTGGTTATTCTTGTTGTTCAGTTTCCCAGTTGTGTCTGACTCTTTGTGACCCCCTGGACTGCAGCATGTTAGGCTTCTCTGTCCTTCACTATCTCCTGGAGTTTACTCAAATTCATGTCCACTGGGTCAATGATGCCATCCAACCATCTCATCCTGTTGCCACCTTTCCCCCTGTCTTTAATATCTCTTTAATGGAAGACAATACATTATTTCACTTAGATTTGTTTTCCTTCAACACACCGAGAAGCCTGTCATACAGGCTATAAGATCACCTTTTCTCCAACATTGGATGCCGTACTCTATCTCTGATCGTTTGTACTATTCGATGATCCTTCTGGTTAGAAGACTTTTTAAAACTTTCACTGGCAGTATTTGTAGGTTTAAAACTTTATATTCTTTCAAAGATTGATAACTCCTTTTAGCCAACTTTGTTAATATTTATTGTGAAATGTCCATTCACCTAGGCCAGTTCATTTCTTCAGTTTAAAAAAAAAAAAAAAAACACTAGCACATTTGCTGGGTTGAGAGATCGTTTGTTCCAATATGGACAGAAAATGAAAGGAAAGTTGCTCCATCGTGTATGCCTCTTTGTGACCTCATGGACTAGAGTTCATGGAATTCTCCAGGCAAGAATGCTGAAGTGGGTACCCTTTCTCTTCTCCAGGGGATCTTCCCAACCCAGGGATTGGACCCAGGTCTCCCACATTGCAGGCGGATTGTTTACCAGCTCAGGCACCAGGAAGGCCCAGAGGAGTTGTTAAATAATGAAATATTTCCATTCCAGTTTGCAAATAACCTCTTTTCCGGGTCTCAGAGTTTTTAAAGCAGTGTGTACAGATATACTTTGTGTTTATATCTAAAACAGCAATAGAGTCTAGGCTCAGATGTTTTTGGACAGGTATCATGTATTTTTTTCTTATCCAGATGACTATCTGGGAAAATATATGAATATTCATAGCAATGTGGGATAGATTTCTGTAGTGCTGGACTGTCTGGTCTCACATTAATATCAACAGTGTTTCTCAGCCACTCAGATCAGTTCAGTTCAGTTCAGTCACTCAGTCATGTCCGACTCTTTGTGACCCCATGAATCGCAGCATGCCAGGCCTCCCTGTCCATCGCCAACTCCCAGAGTTCACTCAGACTCACGTCCATCGAGTCAGTGATGCCATCCAGCCATCTCATCCTCTGTCATCCCTTTCTCCTCCTGCCCCCAATCCCTCCCAGCATCAGAGTATTTTCCAATGAGTCAACTCTTCGCATGAGGTGGCCGAAGTACTGGACCTTCAGCTTCAGCATCATTCCTTCCAAAGAAATCCCAGGGCTGATCTCCTTCAGATTGGACTGGTTGGATCTCCTTGCAGCCCAAGGGACTCTCAAGAGTCTTCTCCAACACCACAGTTCAAAAGCATCAGTTCTTCGGCACTCAGCCTTCTTCACAGTCCAACTCTCACATCCATACATGACTACTGGAAAAACCATAGCCTTGACTAGATGGACGTTTGGGACAGTCAAAAATGTGCCTAGAAGTTTCAAAACTTTCTATGAGAAACAACTGTTCCTGTTGCGAAACCTTGGATTACCTTTTATTATATGCTGTTGTTCAGTCACTCAGTTATGTCCAAATCCTTGTGGACCCATGGACTACAGCACACCAGGCTCCCTTGACCTCCACAATCTCCTGGAGTTTGTTCAAACTCATGTCCATTGAGTCAGTGATGCTATCCAACAGTCTCTTCCTCTGCCCCTCATATACCTAGTAAGAGCATCTTTTCGCCAACACTGGGTGCTTTATTCCGACTGTTATCATTTGTGCTACTAATGATCCTTCTGATCAGAAGATTTTTTAAAACTTCAGTGGCAATATTTATTGTTTTCAATATTAGTATATCCCTCTGCTTTGGCCCATAAAGAAACTTGAGTCAAAACATTAAGCTTTAGTTGTTCTCTTTGAAAAGCCAGAATAGAATGATCTGTTTCATTTCCATATCAACTGAGAATATGTGGCAAATGAGACCAAAACTGCAGGGAAGAGGATTTAGCAATAAAGACATTATTTGAAATAAGAAATATCCTGAGCGCATGTTGTGATTTTCCCATAAGCATAACAATAATAAAATAATTGCAATTTAGTGAAGAATTACTTTGTGCCAGGCTCTGTGATTATTGTTTTACATCTTAAAATTATATTTGATACTCTCAACAGCCTAATCAGGAATGGGGATTGCTATCTATCCTTGGTGGCTCTTACAGTAAAGAATCTGCCTGCAGTGCAGAGACCTGGTTCCATCCCTGAGTTGGGAAGATCCCCTGGAGGAAGGCAAGGCAACCCACTCCAGTATTCTTGCCTGGAGAATTCCATGGACAGANCAGATCAGTTCAGTTCAGTTCAGTCACTCAGTCATGTCCGACTCTTTGTGACCCCATGAATCGCAGCACGCCAGGCCTCCCTGTCCATCGCCAACTCCCGGAGTTCACTCAGACTCACGTCCATCGAGTCAGTGATGCCATCCAGCCATCTCATCCTCTGTCATCCCTTTCTCCTCCTGCCCCCAATCCCTCCCAGCATCAGAGTCTTTTCCAATGAGTCAACTCTTCGCATGAGGTGGCCGAAGTACTGGACCTTCAGCTTCAGCATCATTCCTTCCAAAGAAATCCCAGGGCTGATCTCCTTCAGATTGGACTGGTTGGATCTCCTTGCAGCCCAAGGGACTCTCAAGAGTCTTCTCCAACACCACAGTTCAAAAGCATCAGTTCTTCGGCACTCAGCCTTCTTCACAGTCCAACTCTCACATCCATACATGACTACTGGAAAAACCATAGCCTTGACTAGATGGACGTTTGGGACAGTCAAAAATGTGCCTAGAAGTTTCAAAACTTTCTATGAGAAACAACTGTTCCTGTTGCGAAACCTTGGATTACCTTTTATTATATGCTGTTGTTCAGTCACTCAGTTATGTCCAAATCCTTGTGGACCCATGGACTACAGCACACCAGGCTCCCTTGACCTCCACAATCTCCTGGAGTTTGTTCAAACTCATGTCCATTGAGTCAGTGATGCTATCCAACAGTCTCTTCCTCTGCCCCTCATATACCTAGTAAGAGCATCTTTTCGCCAACACTGGGTGCTTTATTCCGACTGTTATCATTTGTGCTACTAATGATCCTTCTGATCAGAAGATTTTTTAAAACTTCAGTGGCAATATTTATTGTTTTCAATATTAGTATATCCCTCTGCTTTGGCCCATAAAGAAACTTGAGTCAAAACATTAAGCTTTAGTTGTTCTCTTTGAAAAGCCAGAATAGAATGATCTGTTTCATTTCCATATCAACTGAGAATATGTGGCAAATGAGACCAAAACTGCAGGGAAGAGGATTTAGCAATAAAGACATTATTTGAAATAAGAAATATCCTGAGCGCATGTTGTGATTTTCCCATAAGCATAACAATAATAAAATAATTGCAATTTAGTGAAGAATTACTTTGTGCCAGGCTCTGTGATTATTGTTTTACATCTTAAAATTATATTTGATACTCTCAACAGCCTAATCAGGAATGGGGATTGCTATCTATCCTTGGTGGCTCTTACAGTAAAGAATCTGCCTGCAGTGCAGAGACCTGGTTCCATCCCTGAGTTGGGAAGATCCCCTGGAGGAAGGCAAGGCAACCCACTCCAGTATTCTTGCCTGGAGAATTCCATGGACAGGAGAGCCTGGAGGGCTACAGTCCATGGGGTCGCAAAGAGTTGGACATGACTGAGTGGTTAACACTTTCACTTAGAGGAAAGGTATATTCTTAGGAAACCTGCCAGCAGCGTGCTCTTAGCCTTATAACTGGTTTCCAAGCAGGCAGGCTCTCTGAGGATAGGGGTTTGGAAGTAGTTGTTCCCTCCCAGGGCATATAAAATGTGAATGGTTGAGAGTACAGCCAACATTATCTATTGTGGTTTTTTTGCACCATTGTATCCTAGGACCTTGATTTTTTTAAAAAAGATTTTATGTGTAGTTTCTGTTTTATAAGAGTCTCTTCCCCTCAATTTCCAAAATTGAGCTATTAACTTGAGCCAACCATCTATTATCTTTTAGCAATTTGTCATGCGACTCCTTGAATTCTTGGACTGATTACCAGTTTTGTTTTCATATAGGAGCAATTAAGCTCTTTCAGTATCTGATTATTTCTGTAAATAGATACAAATTGCTATTTGGAGATAAATGATTTCTAGCAGAAACTTGGAGCATCAATGTATTGGATAGAAAGAAGCCATTTAGTCTAAATATTTGTTGGAGAAAACAATATCTTTGTTAATCTCTGTCATTTGGAAGTGAAATGTTTATTCTTCCCTGAGATTCTGATCTGTTGATACATTATTGATGGTGATATTTGGACTCAGAAAGAAGTGAGATGAGGCAAAAAGAGAGGGCTATTTGGACTTCAGGCAAATATATTCTAATTGTGTAATGACACTAGAAAATAACTACAGAAGTACTGTTACTGCCTCAATAAAAGAAGTTTTGGTGAGGATAGCCAGGCCCACATTGAATGGGATAGAAGTATTAAGCATTTTTTTACCTTGCGTCTAACTTGACTTCTCCGGGACAATAGAAGTGCATGCTCAGGTGTGTTCAACTCTGTGACCCCGTGGACTGTAGCCTGTCAGGTTCCTCTGTTCATGGAATCTTCAGACAAGCACACTGGAGCGAGTTGCCGTTTACTTCTTCAGGGAATCTTCCCAGCACGGGGATCGAACGCGCGTCTCTTTTGTCTCCTGCCCTGGCAGGTGATTCTTTACCGCTAGCGCCACCTGTGGCAGGAGGTGGTCATACAGATTTAGTCCCTTTATTATTTCTTACCAGTATTCTCAGGAAAACAGAAGTTAATGAGAAGAGGAAGTGCAGGCGTTACATGTACTCACAGATTTGTTTTCGGAATTGTTGGAAAATATTGAGACTGTGACGTCATCGTGTCTTCTGGTGATGAAATCTCTTACTCTAAGCCCAGTTCAGACTAATATTTAATGAATAAAGACAAGACGGTCAGGATGTGGGTTTCAAAGGTAATATAATTCCAGAGGTCAGAGTCTGCCTCTGAGGGGTAGGGAGCTGTCAGGAACCCTGAGAAAAATTAGTCGAAATACACATGTGTGCAAGACTGGAGAGTGTTCTGTATAGTAACGAGTGTTCCAGGAATTGGGAACATGTATGCAAAAGCTGTAGAGTGTGTGGCACAGTCTGACCACGGAGAGAAGCAACCCAAGGTGGTAGATGGGTAGTGCTGGCACCGTCTTGTGGCCTCTTTTGGGATCTGGTCTCAAAACATACCACTTTGGTTCCTAGCATGCCTGATCCTCCCAACCCAGGGACTGAACCCATGCATCCTGCAATTGGCAGGCAGATTCTTCACCAACTCTGCCACTTGGGAAGATTCCCAGACTGTGCCCTAAATTATTTGATATTATTATTTGATAATGACAGTAAGGAATCTGCCTGCAATGCAGGAGAGTCAGATTCGATCCCTGGGTTGGGATCCCCTGGAGGAGGAAATGGCAACCCACTCCAGTATTCTTACCTGGGAAATCCCACGGACAGAGGAGCCTGGCAGGCTCAGTCCATGGGTCGCAGAGAATTGGAGATGACTGAGCGACTAACACACATACGTCATTTGATAGTAGAAGGCTAACAAATCCAACTTGAGCGTATATTTTCAACTACAGGGGCAAATTAGGTGCCAAGGCTGAGACTTTATACTATGAATGGAGATATGTGATCTATTTTTAAATATCTGGGGGGTTTTTTGGTAGAAAACAGAGTAAGCAAAAGCTTTTATGTTTAGATACAAGCTGTCCCTTACTATTCGCAGGGCACTCGCTCTAGGACTCCCACGGATACAGAGCTCTGGGGATGCTTAAATCTCTTCTATGAAATGGCCTTTCCCAGTCAGTCCTCTGCATCCCCCAAATGCAGAGGGTCCTGCACCCACAAAACGGTGGGCTAGTGGGCTGACTACTCATCCTTAGTGCAATTCCATGGAAGAAGGAAAGAGGGAAATAGAAAATGAAGCAGAAGAGTGAAGAGGGCGAGTGCCAGGGAGGGCTTTGTGGAGCTGGTCACGTTTGCTATCAAGAGCAACCTACTACTTTACTTCGGGGACATTTTCTGAGAGGCTACATGAACAACTGTGGTTTAGAAAAGAGTTTATCTGATAAGCCCCATTTCCCACTGGTCAGAGATTTACCCCACAGGGTGTAAACTCTTCACAGAGTATTAACTCCACACACACCTCCAGGGTGTAGACACTTAATCGTTTTTTTGTTTTGGAGTATAATTACTTCACAATGTTACGTTAGTTTCTGCTGATACAATGAAGGGAATCAGCTATATGTATACATATATCCTCTCCCTCCTCCTTGCCCCCATCTCACCCATCAAAGTGCTCCCTGCATGGTACAGCAGCCTCCCACTAGCTATCTCTTTTACACATGGTGGTGTATATATGTCAATCTAATCTCGCAGTTTGTCCCCCCGACCCCTACCCCCCAACCCATGTCTACATGTCCATTCTCTACATCTCCGTCTTTGTTCCTGTCATGCAGATAGTTTCATCTGTCTATTTTTCTAGAGTCCACCTATATGCATTACATACAGTATTTGATTTTCTCTTTCTCACTGATTTCACTCTGTATGACGGATTCTGGGTGCATCCACATCTCTGCAAATAACCCAGTTTCACTCCTTTTAGTGGCTGAGTAATATTCCTTTGTATATCTGTACCACATCTTTATCCACTCATCTGTTGATGGCCGTTTTGGTCGCTTCCATGTTCTGGCCATTGTACTCACCTGATCTTTAAGAGAGTCCCTGGCTTCTCGGGCTTCAGCAGCAATGGCGAAGATGGAGAGGAAGGAAGAGGCATGGGCTGTGGACATAAGGCAATGTTTTGGGGCCTGTGGCAGGGATGCTTAAGCAAAGCAAATGGCCGTGAGGCCTGGAGGTAGGTGCTGCCTGGAGAACCAGAGGTAGCAATGAATCCTGATTCAGGGGGTGACTTGTGCTGGGCAGTCTAGCCCTTGAATATCTGGCTCTCAACAGGAGTCAAGATAAAACTCAGTTAACCCTCTGTATCCAGAGAGACCCATAATAAGAGAGGCTCTCTTTGGTCTCACTACAGGCAGCAGGACACACAGCAGCTGGTCCTCAATCTTCTACTAAGGAGATGAGAACTCAATTTTTTTTAGTACACATTTAAGATAGATGATGGGAAATAGCTGAAAACATAAGCTGGTATAACTTTAAGGAAGAGTGTTAACTCAGGTAAGAGCAAGTTCAGAAGTTGGTGGATTCAGCAGCTGAATCACGTTCAAGCCCTCTGCTTTCAAATAGGTTACCATCTGCACAGATTCCTTCCTTCCTTCCTTTTAATTTTTTTTTTTTTGAGAAATAGTCATACGCTCCCACATCACAAAATTTTCCCATTTCTCTTTGTACGGTAGCCTCATCACTCCAAAAAACAAAATTCAACGTTTTGTCAGCTGTGTCACAACTTCATAAGAAAAGTTGCCAGTTTCTCAGCTAGAAAAATGAGTTGGGTTCTCATGTCTTTCTTCCTTATATTTTCCACTCAAGTAAACTCACATTCCTGCATTCCTTTATTTGCCGTACCTCCTCTTCCTATAGCGTATTTTGTACATGTAAGATTCTTTGTTTGCAAACAGTGGTAAAAATGTGGCTAACTTATGCAAATATTGAATTTATTAAAATTTTATCTATGCTGGTAGAATCTACAGGAATCAACTTGGGAAAAAAACATGACAGATAAATCACAGCCAAAATTCTGCCATAGAATGGTCTACCTAGGATATTTCTGCTGGTAGCTTTGTCACCTTATTAAACCTGTCCGCAGCCGGCTGGATCCACTGCGCCTGCCAAGCCCCTTCCCCTGTCTAACTGCTTCACCCTGCCACTGGGGAATGATTTCTCATCATTATGCTTTGTTGAAAATCATGAAAGGTTACTAGTATTTCAGGAGTGGAGACATTTATAACTGAATTGATTTTTTTCAGTCCCTGTTTTTCTCTAAAGACCTGATCTTTCAAACAATGAATCTTAAATATTATCCATTAGCAAACTTAATTATTATGTGAGGTGTTTTCCCATTGGAGTTTCACTGTAAAAGACTGATGTTGTCTCCTCATTGATTTTACTTCAGTTTTAATAAAATATAATCAGATAATTTGAATTTTCTGCCAGAGTAGTTGGCATGTTTTCTGGCAACTAAATGAATACATTTATTGAGTGTTCATAGCTTGAAATTTTCTGGTGATAGTGTTTATTGGTTTGCTCTTTTGTAATTAAATCAAATAAGCTAACATTCCTAGGTACCCAAGCAGAGAGAACATGACTTAAACGTTCGTTAGACTGGGTTTGTTATTTTGTGAAATTGTGCTGAACCATGCAAGATGAGATATGAAATGTAATAAACCCCACATATTAGCCACAGAGCAAAGTCTGCTTTTATCTAAGTTGTCCAGAGTTTTCAGCACTAGCTGAGGAGGAAAAGGCCTGGGTAATGCTGGCTTATATTACTCGTCCAAGTGTGACTACAGCTAGGAAGAAAAAAAAGGATTTTTTTTTTCAACCAGAGGGGTTTTTCTCCAAGGAACCTCAAGACTGTGACTACATTTTGCAGATGTTTTCAATATATTTAGTTAAAGAAAACAGTAGAAGTCAATAAAAATTTTAATTTTAAAAATGGGATCTATAGGCGTACATGAATAAAATGTTGAACTGACTCTTTAATCCTTAAGATAGCATTTAAGATGCTATGTTGAACTAGGCAAAATGTTTCTTAAATACCTACATTGAGACTGAGTGAAGGGCCTTCAAAAGGAAGAAACCAGAACACAGAGGGCTATGAAGAATTCTTTCTATTTATAAAGTTAATCAACAACATCAATGACTAGATTATTTTGTTTTTCATACTGTACAAGGAAACAGTCCCATTCAGGCCCTTTGCTGTAACCACAGACTGGCATAAGATGGGCTCTTCATGGATTTGATTCTGCTAAAATTGCATACGGGAAAGTCTAGCTACATAAACCTAGAAACAGAGTGTCTTTTTTTTTTTTTTTCCTAGCCAACACAAAAGATCAGTGTTTAAAAGAGTAGTGTATTGACATCAGATGTCAGTTATATAGGAAATATTTAGAAGTGGCCTCACTGCATGATCAGTGACCTTGTTTTAGGGCAAACTGGCAGGAGGCTGTCCTCTTTCTACCTGGATGAGAGCACTGGATGAGCAAAATGGGGCCAACTGGGAGAGTATCCATCACTCTTTACGAGCACGGCCTTCTGGAAAGGCTGTTTAGCTCCTGGAGATACTTCAAAAGAGCCCTTGGAAGCCTGTGGAATGCAGGTTTCCTCCATGAACTTTAAAAGGCTTTGGGAACTACCTGGTTTCTCAGGCCAGAATGGATTTTGTACTTGGCAGAAATGAAACGCGCTGAATCAGATCCATTACAGACTCAACCAGAGTCTGTGGCTCTTGACCTTGTAAAGATCGGGCACTCCCTTTCAAATTCCTGACACTGTAATCCTAGTTGAGAGGTACAGATTGGGGCTGACCTGTGATTTTCAGGTTTCCTTTTGATCTTCCAGCCCTCCTCATTTGCTGCCTGGCCACATGTGCGTTCCTGTGCATAACTGTCCATGCACTCTCCCTAGAGAGCTGCCCACCTGCTCTCTGCCAGCCACCCCTTTGAAGTGATGAGCTTCATTTCACAGGGCGCCCCATCCCTTCCCTGCCCCTCCCCAACCCCTTTCTGTCCCTTTAAACACACCCCCCCCCCCAAACTGGGCTCCTAGTTCAAACCGGAGGTGTTGATGTGGTCTCTTCACATCTTGACTTCCCAGGGAAATGTATACCACGATCTTCAATGATTTTTATAACCAATAAGACTGATACCATTTTGCAAACATTACTCAGTGTCATTATTAAATTGGGCCTCTTTCTATGGGTAACTAACAATTTCCACATTATAACCCAGAACAGAAATATCTTGGCACTCTCCTTTAAGTTTTATGCTGTAAGAACACAGCTGTGAAGTTCATATGGACTCACTCATAATTTTCAAGTTATTTTAATCATTTGTCAAACCATTTAATCATTTATCAAATGGCAAGCAGTGCACCTATTCTTCTGAGTCTTTTTAGCACAATGATTAACAACAGTTATTTGATCTATGTATTATTCATTAGCAATTATTTACAGGCAAAACAAACAAAATCTTGATTTTTCTACTTCTTAGAGGCAACTGGAAAATAAGATCAGCTTCTTCTTCTTTGTTTTTTTTTTTTTTTCTTTAACTGTGCCATATGGCTTGTGGGATCTTAGTTCATCAACCAGGGACTAAACCCAGGCCCACAGCAGTGAAAGCAACAAGTCCTAACCACTAGATGACCAGGGAATTCCCAAGATCAACTTCTTTACAAAGAAACATCTTAATTTAATCAGTATCATTACAGAATGCAGAGCCTAGAATAATGCTGATGATCTTCTCATCTTGGAGCTTTCAGTATTAAAATTTAAAGGATGTGCTGATCCAGGGGATAACGGGATAGAGTTCTGCTTCATTTTGTTAGCTTAGGATGGGTTTCTTAAGTTCTAGGAGCCTTGAGTTCCTCATCTATAAAGTAAGGGTAATAATTATTCCCTCACAGGGTTTAATGAGAATCTGTGTGTGTGTGCTCAGTCATGTTCGATTCTTTGAGACCCCATGGACTGTAGCCCACCAGGCTCCTCTGTCCATAGGAGTCTCCAGGCAAGAATACTGGAGTGGGTTTTCATGCTTTGCTCCAGGGGATCTTCCTGATCCAGGGATCGAACCCATGTCTCTTGGGTCTCCTGCATTGCAGGTGGATTCTTTACCACTGCGCCACCTGGGAACTGTGCTGTAAAAGTACTGCCACCTGCCTCACAAGCAGGCTCCCTGACACTGTGTATATGGGAGAACTGATTGAACCCACTTCCTTTTCCTGGGGGACTAAGTGAGAGTCTACAACTCAGGTCTTTTTCTCTAGTTCCTTCAGGTGAGACACATACTCTTGGTCCCCTCTGCCTTCTTCCAAGTTGACTTCTTACTCATGACCCACCCCTTGTGGCTGCAGTCCATGGGGTCGCTAGGAGTCGGACATGACTGAGTGACTTCACTTTTCACTTTCCTGCATTGGAGAAGGAAATAGCAACCCACTCCAGTGTTCTTTCCTGGAGAATCCCAGGGATGGTGGAGCCCGGTGGGCTGCTGTCTATGGGGTCACACAGAGTTGGACACGACAGACGTGACTTTGCAGCAGCAACAGCAGCAGCAGTGGCCTCATCTAGCAATTCTGGTTCCTGAGGGCTGGTTTTTAAAAGCTAGTGTTTGCTACCTTCCCAGGGCAAGTTCATGGGCTTCCCAGGTGGTGCTATAAAGGAGCCACTTGCCAATGCAGGAGACCTAAGAGCTGTGGGTTTGATCCCTGGGTAGGGAAGATGCCTTGGAGGAGGGCCTCGAAACCCACTCCAGCATTCTTGCCTGGAGAATCCTATGGACAGAGGAGCCGGGTGGGCTATAGTTCACAGGGCTGCAAAAAGTCAGATACCACTGAAGTGACTTAGCATGCAGCATGCCGGGCAAATTTACAATATTTTTTCCCACTGGCTATTTTAATCAAAGTCATACACACTCATGTTTGGAGCCCCCTCAGTTTGACAATGAAAAAGTTTTAAGAGGTAGTTGATGAATTGTTTTAAATGTACTGACATTGAAAACTTCATAAACTTCTTTAACTCAGTGTAATTACTTGGTCAAATTTTTATATAGCAAACTTAAACCTGTTTCAATTTTTCTTACTTAAAAAAATTTTTTTTTACATAATCCTCCTCTATGGAAAGTTTACAATAAAAATTGATTTATTGATTTTTTTACCTATTGCCATTATAGGACTTTTAGGAGGCATTATTTAATTTTTTAATTTATGAAAATTGTCTAACCCTCAGAAAAATTGAATGAAGAGTAAAACAAATGTTCATATACCACATTCATAAATTTATTAAATATTACCACAAATGCTCCAGCTCTTTCACAAATTTCTCTTTCCCAGAATCATTGAGAATAGGATGCAGAATCATGGTGCTTTACCCCTGGACACTTCAGCATGTCTATCCCAAGAACAAGTAAACTGTACTTCCACGATCAGCTTCTTCCTTGTCTTGGGTTCATAGTCAAGAAGGGGAAAAGGATTTGAAGAACATTGGTAGAATCAATGAACACAAAGTCCATGTTGAGGTGTCTCAGATTGTCCCCAAACTATCCTTGGTAGTTTGTTTGTTTTTCTTTTTTTGATCTAAGGTCCAATCAGCTTCATGCCTTACCTGTGTGCGTACTAAGTCGCTTCCATTGTGTCTAACTCCTTGTGACCCTATGGAGTGTAGCCTGCCAGGCTCCTCTGTCCATGGGATTCTCCCGGAAAGAATACTGGAGTGGGTTGCCATGCCCTCCTCCAGGGGATCTTCCTGACCCAGGGATTGAACCTGCGTCTCTTATATCTCCTGCATTGGCAGACGTGTTCTTTACTGCTAGTGCCACCTGGGAAGCCCTTCGCGCTCTTAATTCTCCTGTGGGAGCCAAACTGATACTTTCGCCTTCTTATGATTATATAGGCCATCACTATCAAGAGAAAAAGCACTTTGAGATAGGAAAAAGTAACTAAGTCACTCTAAAAGTTTTGATCCTAAAACACACACACATACAAGGTAAATTTGAAAATTTACCATAAATCTAAAGTCCCTAGCAAAAGCAAACATATCCTGAAGTTTTACAGTACTAATACTGGAATATATTTCACGATCTATGTTAGTATGTTAATCATAAGAAAAAGTTGTCATATTTCCACTAGGAGCAGGCTAATATGAACTTGGTAAGCTTGAGAAGTTTTGAGTTTTTTTTTCTCTAAATGCATGTATGATTTTTTATGATAGATGACCATATGGCTCGCTAAGCAAAGAATAGTGGCAAGATTAAAACTGGCTAAAGTTCCATGGTTTAAAATAGCCAAGTTAAACAGTGGGGGCCAAGTTAAACTGATCTGATTTTCCTTCAGTTCAGCTGCAGGGAGAGTCTGACTTCATGAAACAGATTATTCTTTTCTGATCTGTAGTGTAGAAGATGCATCCAAGGTGGCTTTTGACATTTTATTGAATGTAAAAGCCTCTATTTTCACTGGAAATTGGTATTTTCTAGTAAATTATCAGAAAGAGAAAAGTGTCAGAAGAATTTGGTGACATGGTAGTAGTGTTGCTCAAACCTAAACATGTCAAAACCAAACCCATTGACTATGTTGTTTGCTTGTGTTTGTGCCAGTTACAATGTGGGCTTTTACCTGCCAGTTGGTTTAAGTCTAAAATAAGCTGTTCTTAGGCAATGAGGACTAATTGGCCAGATGCTAGTGGTTTCTTAAGGAAAACTCATACCTTTGTTGCAGTCTTTTTCTGTGATACTCATACCTTCAGTGTCGCCTCTATAAATAACAGTTGGTCCAAACTTAAGAATTGTTGAGAATGGATGGGAAATGAATGGAGAGATTGATAAAATAATTTGGGGCCAATTTTCCTGTCTTTAAGTTTCACATCAAGGAATTACCATGTTTTACAGAGGTTAAGAGATTGACATCTCCTAGCTCAGCTGCTAATCAGCTATTTTCTCTCTGATTCTTTTGCACAATAGCTCTTCACCTATAAAATGGAAGTAATGATATTTCCCCTCTCTAGTTGACAAGGGTGCTGTAAACATCTAAATTAAACTGTGCCTATCCATAGACAAGCAATTCAGTTCAGTTCAGTTCAGTCGCTCAGTCATGTCCGACTCTTTGCGGCCCCATGAATCACAACACACTGGGCCTTCCTGTCCATCACTATCTCCCGGAGTTCATTCAAACTCACGTCCATCGAGTCCAAGATGCCATCCAGCCACCTCATCCTCTGTCGTCCCCTTCTCCTCCTGCCCCCAATCCCTCCCAGCATCAAAGTTCTTTCCAATGAGTCAGCTCTTCCCATGAGGTGGCCAAAGTACTGGGGTTTCAGCTTCAGCATCATTCCTTCCAAAGAAATCCCAGGGCTGATCTCCTTCAGAATGGACTGGTTGGATCTCCTTGCAGTCCAAGGGACTCTCAAGAGTCTTCTCCAACACCACAGTTCAAAAGCATCAGTTCTTCGGCGCTCAGCCTTCTTCACAGTCCAACTGTCGCACCCATACATGACTACTGGAAAAAACACAATCTTGATTAGATGGACCTTTGTTGGCAAAGCAATGTCTCTGCTTTTCATCAAGCAATAGTGGTACTTTAAAGAGCTAAATAGGAAAAGGAGTACATCAAGGCTGTATATTGTCACCCTGCTTATTTAACTTATATGCAGAATACATCATGAGAAATGCTGGACTGGAAGAAACACAAGCTGGAATCAAGATTGCTGGGAGAAATATCAATAACCTCAGATATACAGATGACACCACCCTTATGGTAGAAAGTGAAGAGGAACTAAAGAGCCTCTTGATGAAACTGAAAGAGGAGAGTGAAAAAGTTGGCTTAAGGCTCAACATTCAGAAAACGAAGATCATGGCATCCAGTCCCATCACTTCATGGGAAATAGATGGGGAAACAGTGGAAACAGTGTCAGACTTTATTTTTCTGGGCTCCAAAATCACTGCAGATGTTGACTGCAGCCATGAAATCAAAAGACGCTTACTCCTTGGAAGGAAAGTTGTGACCAACCTAGACAGCATATTCAAAAGCAGAGACATTACTTTGCCGACTAAGGTCTGTCTAGTCAAGGCTATGGTTTTTCCAGTGGTCATGTATGGATGTGAGAGTTGGACTGTGAAGAAAGCTGAGTGCCGAAGAATTGATGCTTTTGAATTGTGGTGTTGGAGAAGACTCTTGAGAGTCCCTTGGACTGCAAGGAGATCCAACCAGTCCATTCTGAAGGAGATCAGCCCTGGGATTTCTTTGGAAGGAATGATGCTAACGCTGAAGCTCCAGTACTTTGGCCACCTCATGTGAAGAGTTGACTCATTGGAAAATACTTTGATGCTGGGAGGGATTGGGGGCAGGAGGAGAAGGGGACGACAGAGAATGAGATGGCTGGATGGCATCACTGACTTGATGGACGTGAGTCTGAATGAACTCCGGGAGTTGGTGATGGACAGGGAGGCCTGGCGTGCTGCGATTCATGGGGTCGCAAAGAGTCGGACACGACTGAGCAACTGAACTGAACTGAACTGAAAGAGCTAAAAAAATAAACGTAAGGCATTTCTGTTATTTCTGTAGCTATAGAATAGTATGAAACTATTGTATATTTTCTGTACTTACTCTATCACACTATTTTTACTTTAGTGACTATGGGAATAACACTTAAGGAATGAGTGTGAGCTTCTGCCTTTGAGACGATATAATATGGTGACTCTTTCAAGTCATTGTTTATTTAAAAACTGGAAAACGTCCAAGGATTTACTTTCTTTCTTCCCTTAGCAAATCAGTTATTATGAATATCAGTCTGTGTTGACAATGGGCTTTTAATGTAAAAGGGCTGCTGGAAGCATACATCTCTGGATCAGTGATCACCAGCCTGCAGGAGGTAAGCAGACTGGAGATCAGCTTGGCGCCTAGGTGGGCTCCCCTGGTTCTGAATGCCCAGGTTGCAGCTCCTGGAGTGAGGAGAGGTTGCAGGAGAGGAAAGGTGCTCATCCTGAGTAATAAGATTCTCAGAGGACACAGACCTGTTCTAGTAAGAAGGTGCTGACTGGGGAGTGGAGGGCGGAACTGAGAATAACATGACACCTGTCATTTGGGGTCTCTTCTGACCCAGCAGTGGCTCAGATGGTAAAGAATCTGTTTGCAATACAGGATACCTGGGTTCGATCCCTGAGTCAGAAAGATCCCGTGGAGAAGGGAATGGCAACCTACTCTAATATCCTTGCCTGGAGACTCCCATGGAGAGAGGAGCCTGGTGGGCTACAGTCCCTGGGGTCACAAAGAGCTGGACATGCCTCACACACACACTGACCCAACCCATAAAATGGATTTCACAGGAAAAGACTGTGAGCAGAGCAGAAAGAGAGAGGTTCACAGAGAGCCTTGCTGAGCCACCAGGGGCCTGAGATGCCTGTGTCTGGGGTGCTGTGTCATCAGAAGAGAGTTGCAGCCTTGCATTGGCAGATGGGGAACCCTGGTGCCAGTAGCTCTGAAAGTGACAGAACGGGGACAAGGGGCATCCCCATCACCCAGTACTCCTCTAGACTCTGGGAATCATTATGTAGTAGGGTGTGTGTGTGTGTGTGTGTGTGTGTGTGTGTGTGTGTGTTGGGGAGGGTCTCTGGGAGAAATCACTTAAAATTTTCTATGATCACAGTGGATGCAGAGCCCGAGACACCACTTCCCACTCTTATTGGTGGTGGTGATTTAGTTGCTATGTCGTGTCCAGCTCTTGTGATCCCATGGACTGTGGCCCACCAGGCTCCTCTGACCATGGGGATTCTCCTGACAGGAATACTGGTGTGGGTTGCCATTTCCTGCTCCAGGGGATCTTCCTGACCCAAGAATTGAACCCGGGTCTCCTGCATCGCAGGCAGATTCTTCACCAACTGAGCGACAAAGGAAGCCCTCCCACTATTTTTGGAACCATCTATTTTGTCCTAGATCAGGGCAGCAGCTGGCTTAATAATTTAAAAATAAGTGGTGTAGGATGAGGTACAGTAAGGTGACTGCGCTCGATGACTGTGAACTGCACACTTCACAAGGGTTAAGATGGTAAATTTTACATTATGTGTATTTCACCACAATTAAAAATGATTGCAGGGTGGTTACAGGTGACTTTTCCTTTTCAGGAATAAAAGAAGAAACTTAATTGAATAAATGGAAGAATGTGGGACAAAGGATAGCCTCACAGGGACTTCCGCCAGCCAGGCTGAATAATCACCCACTCTGGTTGGGTCATTAGCTCTCCTATCTGCTCATTAATCCCTGTACCTTGAACAGAGACGGGTGCCAACTGCAGTCCTTCAGTCCGCTTTCCAATAGGATATCCGAATTACATTCCCCGGACTGAACTTTTCCAGAGCAGATGTTTGAAGACTTCTCAGTCCTCTGGATAAAAATTGTCCTTTATCTTCTTGATTGATGGCAGCCTTTGATTTGATGATCAAACGGAGCCACTCATAACTCTGTTAGAGATGTCTTAGCCGGCCCTTAGGAGAATATTTATACCCCGAGGGCTCTTGGCCTTCAGTGCCGCTTCACTCTGTCAGCGGCACGGGTGTTAGTGCACTGCGTATGCACTTTCTTCCACTAGTTAAATTATCGTGCTCTTCCCTTAGCGCTTTTAAGATCAGGCCTCTGTTGGGTGATGCTTGAAATGGCAGTCACTTGAGGGAAAAGCCTCAAGTACTAGACAAGCCACTCGTGAAACCTGACCCTGTCAAGTTCTGGAATTCTTCTATTGTCACGCTCACCTTGCTATTAAGAAAGGTTTTGTCTTATCCACTCAACCCAGGAAGGGGGTTGGGGAAATATAATTCTTGTGTGATGAGAAAGAAAATAACTCTGTATTATTTTAAAATCTGTATTTTCTTTTAGAAACCAGAAAATGAAAAGAACTCTTTTCTTTAGATTGAGGAAAACTGTTAGAGGACTCAATAACAAAATTGAAGTGGCTGAAACATTCAGGGAAATACACATTTGGACATGTAACTTGCTCTGCCTACAGGATTTCCCGTCTGGCTGTAAGAATAGCACCTCACAAAGCAAGTGAGAGATTTATGTATTTTAGTTTTCTTAGACACTAAATCACATACCAGCACAGAAATGGATTGGCGAACACTGACCAGTGACTGCTTATTCTTGGCTATAAGATAAAACAGTGTAACAGTGCTGATAAGCATAAATAAAAGAATCTTCAGTTTTGAGGGCATAAGGAAACCCATACTCTCTCCAGAAAAGAGCTCTTTCTTTTTTTAAAAATCAGAATATAATTGCTTTACAATGCTAGGTTATTTTCCACTGTACAACAACATGAATCAGCTGTGTGTGTGCTGTGTTCAGCTGTGTCCGACTCTTTGTGACCCCAAGGACTGCAGCCTGCCAGGCTTCTCTGTCCATGGAATTTTCCAGGCAAGAATACTGGGGCAGGTTGCCATTTCCTTCTTCAGGGGATCTTCCCAACCCAGGGATCGAACCGGCGTCTGTTGCATTGGCAGGCAGATTCTATACCACTAGCGCCACCTGGAACGTGAATCAGCTATAAGTATACATATATTCCGTGCCTCTCAGACCTCTGTCCCACCTCACCCCTGATCCTATCCTTCTAGGTCATCATAGAGCACTGAGCTGAGCTTCCTGTGCAGAAAAACATGCTCATTCATTGTCAGATGCCTGAAATGATGTTATTATTTTTCTATAGTTTAAGGTCTTATGAATACATGTACCTGGGAGGAGGTAAGCCACTTTATCAAAGTGAGGGACTAGCTATTTTAAAATCACCTAGGATACTTGTTAAAATAAAGATTTGGTACCAAAACCCTCTGAACAAGAAATTTGGAAATCTAAATTATAACAAGGCCCCAGGTGAGTTTTTCCCTAGCGAGGTCAATATCACTGCTTTAGTCCTTTAGTAGTCATTTTGCCATAATTGAGCCACTGTAATGGGGTGAAAGTTGGGTGGAGATGAGATCTAGAGGGCATTCAGGAGAGAGCAGGGAGGACAGGGCAACACCTAAAGAGAGGAAAAAGGGAGGAAAACTGACTGGTTATAGTCTGGTAGGAGAGAATTTGACATTGGAATTTGATATGTGGGGGGATCTTGAGGGTGTTTCAGAACATGCAGCATGTGGGAATCAAAGAAGAAGATAAAAATTCAAACCACAGACAAACTGGAAGGAACGGAGCAGAAATACTATTCTGTGGTGGAGGAATGCTCACTTGTAACTCTTAGAAACAACACAAGAAGTCACACAGTGAAAGGTGACTTACACCTTCATAAAAACATGACATTTCAACATTCCCAAACAGAACAGGAATGCATATGACAAAAGGATCAAAATATAAACACAAATTTACCAAAAATGCAACTAAAAAATTATGGGAGTATTCTAATATGTATTATACACATATATATGAATATGACATGTATGTACATGTGTATAATATATATGTGTGTGTACTATGGGCCAGGAATTTGCACATATTTATCTAACTGAGTCCTTAACAATTGCCCTGTGTGCTTGCATGTATGCTAAGTCGCTTCAGTCATGTCCGACTCTGTAATCCCATGGATTGCAGCCCGCCAGGCTCCTCTCCATGGGATTCTCCAGGCAAGAGTACTGGAACGGGGTGCCATGCCCTCCTCCAGGGGATTTTCCTGACTCAGGGTTTGAACCTGAGTCTCTTATGCCTCCTGCATTGGCAGGTAGGTTCTTTACCACTAGGGCCACCTGAGAAGCCCTACAGTTGCCCTACAAGGTCCCTATTTTTATGGCCCAATTGGAAGAATAACTCAGGACCCCAAAGTTTAAGTTTTGGTTGGTATAATAGTCAGATGGGTGTATCTGACTGTAGAGTTCACATTCTTCCCACTGGGCGCAGAGGCTCCACCCTGTGGTTTGGACCTCCAGCTGCTGACACGAGCCACGTTGTCCTCTTCTTTTAAGGATGCAGGTGGACTGCATTGCCCAGACCCTTGGTATGACTGAGTGTATTGAATGGATTAACAGTGGAAAGAAATGTTCTGTATGCAGGCCTGGCCTAATCCTATAAATGCTCATCTTTTTCCTCTCCCTTTTCTGGCTAACTGGAATACAGATGCATTGCAAGGCAACTTCGGAGCTGNCTATAATAATATGTGACCAAATATCTGGGTTCTGTGGCCATGTTAATACTTAATCATCACAGCTGGTATAATTAAATATCCAAAACTGAGAGGTGATTTATCAAACTGTGGCCACTGATTTAGTGGAATATCATAGTTATTCAAAATTATGAATATGAAAATGAGATATTAATAGAAACAGGGAAAATGACATTTTTCTCTCATTTCGTGGGAGCTTACTGATGCCCTGACTGCTGAGCTTTGTGTGTGCTAACCCTCATCTCAAGAAGTCCATAGCCCAGGGAGACAGCAGTTGTGGAAGATGCTGTGTGTGGTGGGGCAGGCAGGCTGCACTGGTGGAAGGTGGGGATTAGTGACTTTTAAAGCTGAAGGACGGAGAAGGCAATGGCACCCCAGTCCAATACTCTTGCCTGGAAAACTCCGTGGACAGAGGAGCCTGGTAGGCTGCAGTCCAGGGGGTCGCAAAGAGTCAGACAAGACTTCACTTTCACTTTCACTTTTCACTTTCATGCACTGGAGAAGGAAATGGCAATCCACTCCAGTGTTCTTGACTGGAGAATCCCAGGGACAGGGGTGCCTGGTGGGCTGCTGTCTATGGGGTCGCACAGAGTCGGACACGACTGAAGCGACTTAGCAGCAGCAGCAGCAGCAGCAGCAAAGCTGAAGGAGTGGGCCAAGTTCAGCCCATGGGACCCTGGAAGACAAACGTGACATAGAGGATTCAGGTTTTGCCCTATAGCCATGGGGAGACTCTGGGGTATTTTAAAGAGAATAACTTTGTTCTTGTAGGACATGGTTTTGTGTTAAAATAGGGACTGGTATATTGTGAGGCCTAAGGCCAAGAGACCAATTAACTAGGCCTGGTGAGAAATGACTTGTGCCTTAATTAAACTGATGACAACAGAAATGAACAGAGGGGAGAGATTCCAGGGAAACACACAAGAGGCAGAATCAGTGGCATCTGATGACACTGGGTATAGGGACTGGAGAGGAGGAATAACTTGAGGAAAAACTCCCAGATTTTTGGCTTGGCTGCTTCCCAACAGAGATACACAACAGAGCAGGAGAACTGATTTGGAGGGAGAGGAAAATGAGATTTTGAGTCCACTTCTGAATACACTTCACTTCATTTCGTGTACTTCGTAGACAACTGCAGTGAGGGCCCAGTTAGGAAACAAGAAGCAAAGCAAAATTTGAAGAGAAAGAAATTAATAGAAGGGGTTAGTCAAGGAGAAAATAATAGGGGACACTTATGTGACACACAGGGCTTCCCTGGTGGCGCTAGTGGTAAAGAGCCCGCCTGCCAATGCAGGAGATGTAAGAGATTGGGTTTGATCCCTGAGTTAGGAGGATCCCACGAAGGAGGGCATGGCAACTGACTCCAGTATTCTTGTCTGGAGAATCCCCATGGGCGGAGGAGCCTGGCAGGCTACAGTCCATAGCATCACAAAAAGTCGGACATGACTCAAGAGACTCAGCACGCATGCTGGTGACACAGAGTTAGCTATGGCAGGGAGCATCTCCCATCCCAGGGCTGAGAAAACAAAGGCAAGAAATCAGAGACTTTAGATTAAAGAAGAGATGCTGTACTGATTCAGGATAGATGGATGAGGAATGATCATGGGGCTGGGCCAGGAGGACTGAAAATAAGCAGGTGACCGGAACCAATAACTGCTGGGGGATGGGAGGTCATTGTTGTCAGTGAGGCTCACAGGGTAAGAAGGGGACTGACCGCAAGGAGTGATATTCTGTCTTCCTCCGTCTCCCCTTGTATGCAGAGTGTAACCCACAGGGGGAAGGGAAATGTCATTTGCATAGTAAAAGTTCCAGTATCACAGAGAACAATTTGAAGATGAAAACAAACAAACAAACAAAAAAACCCATTTAATTTAGAAAACTGAATATTAGAAACAAGAAAGTCTGAGAAATCAGTGATCTCCATCATTCCTAACTTTTGAGTTTCCATCTTAAAAGTACTATTCCAAAAGAATAGTAGAATTGAAACTATATTAGTAAGACTGATCATAATAAATTAGAGAAGGCAAAATTCACCAATATCTTAGCCGAAGAGAGGATGTTATTACATAGGCATTAAACAGAGAGAGGGGATATTAAGAACAGCTTGACTCAATGCATTTGAAATCCTTTGAAACTAAAAAATGAAAGGAAATGTTTCTTTGATGTTCCATCCCTGGAGGCCCAAACCGACTAAATCAGGGCTGCCCTGTCATTGCAGAAGTAACCCTCCGATTTCAGAAAATCTAGGGTGGCAGCACCTTTGGTTCTTCTGAGATGAGCAAATGCTCGTCAACAGGACTAGGAAGATATTCACTGTGGTTTATTCACACAGTGACCAGACTTGCTACACACTCACATTACCTCAAGAAGGAAGCCTGACTTAGAAGACTGCCCTGTGTATTTGAAGTTCAAAGGAAGGTGAAACTGATTGATGATGGTGGAAACCAGAATCATGGTTGTCTTTGCAGGAGAATGAGTGACTGGGATGAGACATGAAAGAGGCATCTGAAGAGCTAGATTACAGATGGGTCATGGTGAATATTTGAGAAAATTCATGAAGTTGTCCTGGTATCATTTATGTAATTTTCTATATGCATGTTTTCTGTATGCATATTTCACTTAATGAAAATTATACTTTAAAAAATTCTACTGGGTATGACTCAGGGAACTCAAATGGGGCCTCTGTGACAACCTAGAAGGGTGGGATGAGGTGAGAGATGGGGGAGCGGCTCAGGAGGGAGGGGACATATATATACCTATGGCTGAACCATGTTGATGTATGGCAGAAACCAACACAATATTGTAATTATCCTTAAATTAAAAATAAATAAAGAAAAAAAATTCCGCGGGCCCAGAGATTCTATTGCATTAGTCTCATTTCTCTCCGCCTCTTTCTTGATCCTGTTGCCTTCTAATCTGCTTCCATCCTTCCCTTGCAACCAGGTCGGCAACCTCTTTAATCAGGAAGGACTGGAGGTCTGGTTCGTAATTGCTGGAGACGTTGAAATACCTTTTGGTTTTCATTAGGGAGACATCATCGGCTGGATTTCATCTGTACTGGCTGTTCGCGCTGATGGCGGTTACTCTGCAAAGCTGTCAACAAGAGCCCCGAGGGAAGAGGGGCTCTTTCCTAATGCCACTCTCCTCAGCTGAGGCCTTGGAGAAAAATGCTGGTTCAAAATGCTGGGCAGATGGAAATTTTATAAATCACTCTAGCTTTACACAAGGAAAAGGATACCTCTGGGAGTTTTTTCAGCAATGATTGTCTTGTCACTAATAAATATGCCCCTGACAGTCCAGGCTATAGGCTTGCTGCTGCTGCTGCTGCTAAGTTGCTTCAGTCGTGTCCGACTCTGTGCGACTCCATAGACGGCAGGCTTGCTATTACCCTGGTATTTTCGCTGTTTAACTTTTTCGTGGCTACTTGCTTCAGGTGTTACTTACATAGTAATAGCAGGATTGAATTTTAAAAGTATACATTACAGAACAGTCATACAGAAATAGTAAAAAAAGATACACATTAATATTCACAAGGGACACACACAGACACACATTAATACTTTTGTATACATCCCCAAGTACTTAAATTTGGTCAATTTGGAGAAAAAAAAAATCATGTGAGCAATTAGGTAAATTGTCATAGAAGCTAAAATGGTAGATCCCTGGCTTTTTTTTTTTTTTTCAATTTCCTGAACTGGTTTCATGTAGCCAGTTTGTGCACACATGGCTTTCATATACTTGCAAACACTTAGATTAACAACAATCTTTTCATCACTTGATCGAAGGTTTGAATGCGTTCTGGCTCAATCCTCTAAGTAGCCGTAGACGGGTGTGGGGCTGAGTGAGCTGCAGAAATCAGACATGGCTCCAGGGGACTGGAGCGAATCCAGTCACAGGCAGGAGATCTGACTAAGGCCTTGATGATCTCGGGGTACCAGCTTTTTACTGGTTGTCATACATTAAGAAGTGTTTTCAGCAGATGACAGTGGAAACAGAACGCTTGACAGCCTACCTCTTGGTTTCTTCTTTTCATTTAAGAAAATATTTTAAAGCGTTACTGCTTGCCCCTGGACAACTGCTAAGGCTTTCTGAGGCGCTCTTGGTGCTTCATCTGTAGTGCGATGGCTGTGATTTTAAGGCAAGCGATAAAGCCCTTATGATAATTATTTAAATTAGAAAATTTTAATGTTTATTCTACAAAGTTTCCGACAGGCCCAAAACATAAGGAATTAAAGAATATACACTCAGGTGCCTTCAACAGATTAAGGAAAACAATATTATTGATGAGCTTGAAATGGTCCTGTGTGTGCTACTCCTTTTTCCCATAATCCTCCTCTACCCTCCAAGAGCATTCATTTCTTCCATCAGATGCTGATCACTGCACAAACTCTTGAATGCTTTTTATATATTTCTACTGTTTAACATTTATTATGTATTATGTACAATCCTTAATACACGTGAATCGGCCATAAGCACACACGTGTCCCCTGCCTCCTGAATCCCCCTTCCATCTCCCTCCCCGCACCATCCCTCCAGGTTGTCACTGGCTTTGGGTACCCTGCGTCATACATCAAACTCCACTGCCTGTCTATTTTACGTATGGTAATGTATATGTTTCAATGCTATTTTCTCAAGCCATCCCACCCTCCCCTTCCCTCTCTTCGTCCAAAAATCTATCTTTATGTCTGTGTCTCCTTTGGTGCCCTGCACGTGGGGTCATTGGCACTCTTTTTAGATTCCATATGTATGCATTAATATATGATACTTGTCTTTCTCTTTCTGATGTACTTCACTTTGTATAATAGGCTCTAGGTTCATCTACCTCATTAGAACGGACTCAAATACATTCCTTTTCATGGCTGAGTAATATTCCATTGTGTATGGGCACCACAACTTCCTTATCCATTCATTTGTCAATGGACATCCAGATTGCTGCCATGTCCTAGCTATTGTAAATACTGCTGAAATGAACACTGAGGCACACATGTCATTTTAAATTCTGGTTTCCTCAGGACATATGCCCAGCAGTGGGTTTGCTGGGTTGTACAATAGTTTTATTCCTGGTTTTTTAAGGAATCTCCATACCCTTCTCCATTGTGGTTTTATCAGTTTGCATTCCCACCAACAGTGTAAGGGGGAATCCCCTTTTCTCCACACTCTCTCTGGCATTTATTATTTTTGATGATGATCACTCTGACTGGTGAACACTTCATTACTTTTTAATGGATGAATGCTATTCCATTGTATGAGTATACATACTATATTTAGCTATTTGTCCAGTTGATGGACTTTTGGGTTTTCACCTTTTGGCCACTATAAATAATGCTGCCATGAACATTTGCATACAGATGTTACATAGGTTTTCAATTATCTTGGGTATACACTTAGGAAATGGGATTGCTGGGTTCACATTTTGAGGACTTGTCAAACTATTAATATTTTTTAAAGTGTTTGTACCATTTTATATTCCCATCAGCAATATGAGGGTTCCAATTCTCCCTGTCATTGTCTACATTTGTTATTATCTTCTTAAAAATTATTATTATAGCCATTCTAGTGGGTATGAAGTAGTATCTCACTGTGCTATTATTTTTAATTTCCCTCATAACAAGTGGTGATGTTGAGTATCTTATTGTGTACTTATGGGTCATTTGCATACCTTCTTTGGAGGAATCTCCATTCAAAATTTTTCCTATTTTAAAATTGGGTTGTGTGTCCTTTAACTGTTGAGGTCTAGAAGTGCTTTATATATTCTGGACATCAGATCCTCATCAGATATATGATTTACGATTATTTTCTCTCACACTCTGGGTTGTCTTCTCACTTTCTGGATAGGGTGCTTTTGAAGCACTAATCTTTTTAATTTTGATTAAGTCAATTTATGTACTTTTTTCTTTCTGTATCTTATACTTTGATGTCCTATCTTAGAAATCATTGCCAAATTCAAGGTCACAAAAATTAATACCTATGTTCTCTCCTAAGAATTTTACAGTTCTAGCTCTTATATTTTGATCAATTTTAAGTTAATTTTTGTACATGGTATGAAATAGGGTCCAAATTTATTCTTTGCATGTGGATAACAGTTGTCTCAGCACCATTTGTTGGAAACACTTTTCTTCCCTCACTGAACTATCTTGGCACCCTTGTCAAAATCAATTGACTGTAGATGTATGAGTTTATTTCTGGATTCTCATTTCTATACCATTAGTCTATGTTTGGGCTTCCCAGGTGGCACTAGTGGTAAAAAATCTGCCTGCCATTGCAGGAGACATAAGAGACATGGGTTCGATCCCTGTGTTGGGAAGCTTCCCTAGAGGAGGGCATGGTAACCCCCTCTAGTATTCTTGCTTGGGAAATCCCATGGACAGAGGAAACTGGCAGGCTATAGTTCATAGGGTAACAAAGAGTTAGACACAACTGAAGTGACTTAGCACACACTCACACAACTGTGTTTACACTTATATCAATAACACAGTCTTGACTATGACAGTTTTGTAGTAAGTTTTAAAATGAAGAAGGGGGACCTCCAGCTGTGTTCTTTTCCAAGATTGCTTTGGTTATTCTGGATCCCTTGAGTGTCTGTATGCATTTTAGGAACAGTTTGTCTTGCGAAAAATGTAGCTACATTTTTTTCTAGGAATTGTGTTGAATCTGTTTTGTAAAGTATTGCCATCTGAAGAAGTTTGGAAGATCTTTACAATATCTTATAGTCCATGAACTTGGGGGTATTTTTCTATTTAGTAAGGTCTTCAATGTTCCAATGATATTTTCCAGTTTTCAGTGTTCAAGTCTAGCAATTCTTTTGTTAAATTTATTTCTAAATTTCTAAACTTTATTGTTTTTGATTCTATTATAAATGAACTAGTTTTCTTAATTTTTGGATTGTTCATTGCTAGTGAACACATTGTATTTTGTCCAAGAATGACCTTTACAAATAGCCCTTAGAAATGGCTTAACAGAAAACATGACTATTGTGATGTGAAGAATTTAGAGGGAACATTAAGGCTACATAGGTAATTTTTAGTAACTGCTTACAGTTTATACTTCTGAATTTGAGTTTAGTCTCCTAAGAGATGATCGAGAGTATATATTCATCCTTGTAACAAATAAGTTGTCAGTGAGTTATTCACGGCTAGTGCACATTAAGAGAGGCACACAAAAAGCATTCACTTTTAAAAGGAGCATCTGGGAAATTCTTTTATTCTTTTGACTTCAGGCACTGTAATTCTAAAGTTGATTAGTAACTTTCCTTTTGTTCACATAGTCAAAAAGTTATAAAATTTATAGTGTTCTATAAAATAGACTTCTGTAAAACGTATTTAGCTATCCCCTGAGGATAGATTCAAGTCTCAGAGATACTGTACGAAGCACTATTGTGTCTCTCCTGAATTTTACAGTCTCCAAAAGTGCCTATAAAGTGCATTAGATAATCAAAAAGGGTTTTGGTAACCCAGTTGATCCTGTCGCTAACCAAATGATACTCTGTCAGTTCCCTTCATTTCCAGGGTTGAAGCAAGAGAATGTGTAGCCATTTAAGCAGCCAGGATCACTCTGTCAATTGCTGAGAAGACAAAAGGTAACTTTTGTTAAGATTTTTCTTTTCAACATGATCATGGACAAAAGTCTTCAGTTTTACTGAGTTTATTGGCTCAGTTGGGTCAGACCTTTGCGACCCCGTAGATTATGCTGGCCTAAGCAGCTGAGGGACCCTGGGGAGCCACCTCAACTGTTACCTAGCACTGCCCTCTTGTGGGGAAACTCAAAAAACCGATCGACTTGAAAAAGTATCCTCAGTGCAACTGCTGCCCGTCTGTTTATAATAAAACTGTATAGTCTAACAGGAACCTAAATTTTGTAAACCACCTGTTTTTACCACAGATTTCTGTCACAGGTTCACAAAACCTCAAATATTAAATTTTATCTTAAAAGAACATTTCCAGTGTTTTAATAATCATGACCTGTCTTGCTCCTGCCTCCCCATCCCCCAAGTTAATTTCCTCAGATTTCTAAAACCTCAAAGCATTTCAACAATTGAGTGTCGTGAAACGACATCCAGTGTGGTTGTTCCTCAGTAGTGAGTGCTTCATTCAGAACAGCGGGAAATGGGCTAGATGGAGGAAAGCCGGAAAATCATGGTAGGTTGTCAGTTTATTTTCAGAGCTGCTGCCGCTCCCTTTTTTGCTGAGGAGAAACCAGACCAGAGAAACGCGGGAATTTCCAAAGCACAGGATTCAGAGGCTGCGTCTCTTGTGTTTTGCTTTAGCCCTGTTACTGCTACAGGACGAGATAGGATGTAATTCCTTCAAGGCAGCAGCCACTTGCGTAGCATTTCTGTCAAACTGGTAGACAGGCACCATGGTGAACAGGGAACAGAGAGAGTCTCACCCATCAAAGTTCGTTCTCGTTTTCAATCTCTAGTCCCTGATCCTTATCCTTCTTTCCCTTGAAAAAAGGTGATTTTTGAAAGAATGAAGATGTGGAAAGGCAGGAAGAGTTCAGCAAGGAATCAGTGAGAAGGGCATTCTGTGGTGGTTTATGCCTTGCTGAGTCACTTCAGTCGTGTCTGACTCTGTGATCTTATGGACGGTAGCCCACCAGGCTCCTCTGTCCATTGAGTTCTCCAGGCAAGATACTGGAGTGTGTGGCTGTGCCCTCCTCTAGGGGATCTTCCTGACCCAGGGATAGAACCTGCATCTCTTACATCCCCAGCTTTGGCAGGCTGGTTCTTTACCACTGAATGTGAAAGTGAAGTTGCTCAGTCGTGTCCGACTCTTTGCGACCCCATGGACTGTAGCCTACCAGGCTCCTCCCTCCATGGGATTCTCCAGGCAAGATACTGGAGTGGGTTGCCATTTCTTTCTCCAGGGATCTTCCTGACTCAGGGATTGAACCCGGGTCACCCTCATTGCAGGCAGACACTTTACCATCTGAGCCACCAGGGAAGCGGAAAAGGAGGATTAAAACTATGGAATAGAGAGAAGTGCTTCTCCTTCTTGCTTTCTTGCTCTGTCTTTTCCTGTCCGTCACACCTCACAGCCCACCTGTCTGTTTTAAGTAGCNCGAGTTTTCTGCATTCCAGGCAGATGCTTTAACCTCTGAGCCACCAGAGAAGAGCGCCATCTGGTTTGTGCCTTGAAAGTGAAAGTGAAAGTGGAGTCGCTCAGTCGTGTCCGACTCTTTGCGACCCCATGGACTGTAGCCTATCAGGATCCTCCATCTATGGGATTCTCCAGGCAAGGATACTGGAGTGGGTTGCCATTTCCTTCTCCAGGGATCTTCCTGACCCAGGGATCGAACCCGGGTCACCCGCATTGCAGGCAGACACTTTACCATCTAAGCCACCAGGGAAGCGGAAAAGGAGGATTAAAACTATGGAATAGAGAGAAGTGCTTCTCCTTCTTGCTTTCCTGCTCTGTCTTTTTCTGTCCGTCACACCTCACAGCCCACCTGTCTGTTTTAAGTAGCTGACTGAAGTATGCTCTAAAAATTACAAATTGACATAATTGCATTGCTTTTTCCCCAAACTGATTCTCTCTCTTTATACACACACACCACACACACACACACACACATACCCCATTTTCCTAGTCTATCACCCAATGCTCAGGTCTGGTCAAAAGACACATTTCACAAGCCCTGGTTGAAAATGTGTATGTCTTGAT
This sequence comes from Neotragus moschatus, assembly GCA_006410615.1. Lineage (NCBI taxonomy): Eukaryota > Metazoa > Chordata > Mammalia > Artiodactyla > Bovidae > Neotragus > Neotragus moschatus. The sequence continues at coordinate 582,106 of SJYA01000712.1, forward strand.
CAGAAATTGGAGGTTGCTTCATTGATCTCCTATGAGTAGTTAAGGGTTTAACACCGAGTTCTCTCCTGAATTTCCTTATACTTATTTGTTCACTCAGTGTGATGTATTAAGAATCATTTCCGACTGCTACTCAGGGTCATGTAGGTTTCACACTGTACAGTGGTTTTTGGCAGCCCAGTGTAGAGCCCCCAAGCTCTGCGAGAGCCTCTTGTTCTTGTAGAGCTTGCGGTCTAGTGGAACGAGACCATATCTGATGGTCAGTTTGGATGTCTCAGTCACCTTAAGTGTCACTCAAGTCTAGGCTTATCAGCGTTACTCACCCAGAAAGCCAAGCTGTGGATTTGGTTGGCAGTCACTCCAGGCATCTCTGCTTTCCCTCCATCCTTCAGATACTCCGTCCTATTGTGTCTCTCTGTGAGCCCCACAACTGTGTGAAGACTGTGTGTGCTGTGCAAGGGCACCTGGGTGACGAGTGAATGGGGCTGAAGGCTGTAACACACCCTTGCACCTNCACACACACACACACACACATACCCCATTTTCCTACTCTATCACCCAATGCTCAGGTCTGGTCAAAAGACACATTTCACAAGCCCTGGTTGAAAATGTGTATGTCTTGATCAGAAATTGGAGGTTGCTTCATTGATCTCCTATGAGTAGTTAAGGGTTTAACACCGAGTTCTCTCCTGAATTTCCTTATACTTATTTGTTCACTCAGTGTGATGTATTAAGAATTATTTCCGACTGCTACTCAGGGTCATGTAGGTTTCACACTGTACAGTGGTTTTTGGCAGCCCAGTGTAGAGCCCCCAAGCTCTGCGAGAGCCTCTTGTTCTTGTAGAGCTTGCGGTCTAGTGGAACGAGACCATATCTGATGGTCAGTTTGGATGTCTCAGTCACCTTAAGTGTCACTCAAGTCTAGGCTTATCAGCGTTACTCACCCAGAAAGCCAAGCTGTGGATTTGGTTGGCAGTCACTCCAGGCATCTCTGCTTTCCCTCCATCCTTCAGATACTCCGTCCTATTGTGTCTCTCTGTGAGCCCCACAACTGTGTGAAGACTGTGTGTGCTGTGCAAGGGCACCTGGGTGACGAGTGAATGGGGCTGAAGGCTGTAACACACCCTTGCACCCGGCAGCAGTCTGCCTCAGGGGTATGGAGGGCAAAGGGGCTCTTTTTCTAGCCATATGCCAATGGGACTCCAAGAAGATCCTTCTCTCTAATCCATCTGCCCACAGAGGGTGACTTGGTGACTTTTTCTAACTGGTACAAAGATTTCTTCAAGAGTAGCAGCCAACTCTCTACTAGGTTAATTCAATCACATTCTATCAATCCACCTTCACATGCTTCTGGTTAGGATGATTTTTATAAAACTCGAAACCCACCATTGTATGCCATGCCTACAATTCTTTTGTATCCCATTGTTCTTAGAAAAACCTGCTTTGAAAGCCTACAAGATAATTTCTAATATGGTGCCAGCTCCATTGTCATCAGAGCTCCATTTTTATACCCTGCTGTTGAGTTCTTTGGAGCTCATCTCAGTCCCTCAATGCTCCATGTTGTCTTTGCCTCTGTCCTGGTATGGACTTATGTTTGTTTTCCCTCTCCCCCAAATTCATATTTTGAAGTCCTGCTGCTGCTGCTGCTACTGCTAAGTCACTTCAGTTGTGTCCAACTCTGTGTGACCCCATAGACGGCAGCGCACCAGGCTCCCCTGTCCCTGGATTCTCTAGGCAAGAACACTGGAGTGAGTTGCCATTTCCTCTCCAATGCATTAAAGTGAAAAGCGAAAGTGGAGTCGCTCTGTCGTGTCCAATTCTTCACGACCCCAATTACCCCAATTGCCTTTGGAAGGTAATTAGATTTAGCTGAGGTCATGAGGGTTGAACATGTATGATGCAGTTTTGTGTGTGTGTGTGTGTGAAGTTGCTTCAGTTGTGTCCAACTCTTTGCGATGCTATGGACTATAGCCTGCCAGGCTTCTCTGTCCATGGGATTTTCTAGGCAAGAATACTAGAGTGGGTTGCCATGCCCTCCTCCAGGGCATCTTCCCAACGCAGGGACTGAACCTGCATGTCTTATGTCTCCTACATTGGCAGGCTGGTTCTTTTCCACTAGGTGGTCTTGGGAGCCCATGATGAGATTAGTGCCCTTAGAATAGGAGATATGAGATCTCACTCTCTCTCCTGTTCCTCACCATGTGAGGATCCAACAAGGAGACAGCCATCCATAAACCAGGAAAGGACTTTCAGCAGGAACTGTACTGGCCTGTGTCTTCATCTTTGACGGTCCTCGAGAAATGTGAAAAAAAATGTTTATTGTTTAAGTCACCCAGAGTGTAGTATTTTGTTATAGCAGCTCATGCAGACTTATACAGTTCTTTTCAGGTGCTTTTCCCTACACTGGGGAGAGTCATATTCTTTTTTCACTTACCTCGCTTCTCATCTTTCAAGATCTTTGTTCACATGTGGCTTTGCTGCTGGCATTAATTATCTGTGCAGTGTAGTTGACTTCCTGTGTTAGGCGAACGTGATAACCACTACACTACGGAAACCTGCCTGTAGTTGACTTCCTGTGTCCTCCTTGGAACATCATGGGTGCTCAAGAAGTATGTATTAAATAAATACATCAAATCTATGTTTAAAATGTCAGGAAAATCTACTCCTACGTCTTTGGAGTTCCTTCTAGAAAGAGATGGTCATGTGAAGGATTAGTGTTCCACTGGAGAAACTTGTGGTACCAATAACCAAACCAAACAAATGAAAGATCTCTGGGGACTTCCCTGGCAGTCCAGTGGTTAGGTCTTTGCCTTCCAATCAGTGGACATGCATTCGATTCCTAGTCAGGTAGCTAAGATCCCACATGCCTTGCAACCAAAAAGCAATACATAAAATAGAAGCAGTATTGTAACAAATTCAATAAAGACTTTAAAAAGGATCCATGTCAAAAAGAAGAGTTTAAAAAAAGACATTTGGTAAGTGTGCGCAGGGGATAGATGAATGAATAGAATTCCCAGTAGATGCTTAAAGTACATACTTAAAGGGCTTCACATGTGGCGCTAGTGGCAAAGAACCCACCTGCCAGTGCAGGAGACATAAAAGACATGGGTTCAATCCCTGGGTTAGGAAGATCCCCTGGAGGAGGGCATGGCAACCCTCTCCAGTATTCTTGCCTGGAGAATCCCATGTACAGAGAAGCCTGGTGGGTTACAGTCCATGGGGTCACATAGAGTTGGACACGACTGAATGGACTTAGCATGCACACACATGCTTAGATCACCAGTAGACAGGGACACAAAAAAACATGGAAAAAGATTGAAAGAGGTAGTTTAGAGAAGGGATTGCATAAGAGTCTGACCTTTGTTGAAATTTCTTTTGCTTACTTCAGGGTTTGCTGCTGCTAAGTCACTTCAGTTGTGTCCAACTCTGTGTGATCCCATAGATGGCAGGGTTTAGACCTTTGAAAATATATGATATTAACTATGGTAGGTGGTAGTAGAGTAGGTGGGGAGCCTTATCTCTCAGGCTCAGGACTTCTGAAGATCTCCATCCAGTCTTGGAAGGGGGTTGAATAAAAATCTTGGTCAGAGTTTAATTTTCTGGCTTCCAGTAAATCTCTCAGCTTTTGAGTTCATGTGGCAGGGCACAATTTCATGATTCTAGAATGATACTTGAGGGGGTTAGAGCTTGAAAGGATAGGAAATCCATATTTTTATATTAAGGCACAAGATTTGCTTCAAACACTAGTTTTTGCTGGAGATTGGTGAGCACTCAGGGACAAAGACCCAATGGAAAGGTGGCCAAGGGGCTCCCCCACTGGTCACCTTCATTCAGCTCCTCTGCGGCACTCCCAGCTACCCCCCCTGGACCCCCCTCCCCACACACATACACCCCGAGGGCAGCAGACTGCCCTTCTTGACTTACAGTCTTCATTTCAGATGGCTCTGGAGACCCATTCTAACCTGACTTTGCCTTTGTAGAGAAGTTAACGGGAAACCCTACTGTAAGATTCATTAAGGCCCAGAAATCTCTCGTTGAAAAGATTTCTGTATCTTGAGGAGGGAAAAAAAGGCCAGAATTAAGACGAGGAGTGAGATGTGAAATCAGAAAGAAATATCAGGGAGAGTTAAGAGACTCAGTCATGACATAAATCAAAGAGGGGAATGTTTACCTTTGGGAACAGAGGAAGAATTTAACCACCTGGACAGAAAGAAAATATGGAGAGACATCTTGTTAAACTGAATTTCTGCTGTTTATGATCTTGAGTATCTTTATCTCCCCTTTTATTGACAGAGATTTCTCTCTGGTGAAATCACTGCAGTGACGAAGAAAGGCTTCCTCCTCTGGCCTCAGCCAGGATAAGGGCCCCCGGGACATGCATCATTGTTTGCAGGGCTTTGCTTTGAGTGACGCAAGACCCAGGCGGCAACCTGCAACTGCACTGGCCTCCCCACATGCTTCAGGCCTTGTTCTAGACAATATTTCTTTTTAGGCTAAGGGGGTGGCAGGCTGCCCACACTGCTTTCTTCCCAGGACCAAGTGAAACCTTCTTTAAGTGTTACTACATGTTAATAAACATAGTCAGTGAAATCCACTTAAAAAGAATGACCTGTTTATGAAAGAAACCTTTTGAAAGACAGAATATTTTTCCCCGTGGGCCAGAGCTTAGGAAGAAAAACAAAGAGCTCTTTCAAAGGCTTAAAGCATGATGGAGGATGGATTCTGACTTTCTAACTACAAAAATAATGATACTTTTAGCTCCAACCTGCCTTGCTCCAGGGAGCTGTAAATATTCTTTACAGGGACAGATTAAGTCTTTCCAACTTTGTACTCACAGGCTATTGGAGCTCGTTAAGGGAGAGGGATGTTAGCCTGAACTTATATACCAAGAAACTGAGGCAGCAGAACTTGATGTGTTCAGCACCACCAAATAGCTTACAGGTCATGGCGAGGACAGACCAAGTAGAGGCTGAATGTATCTGTAACATGTGAATGTCTCCTGACATCGAGATGAGCTGCCTTCTCTTTCTGTCATTATCTTCTATTCCCTTTCCTCCCTGTCTTCAAAGTTATATTTCATTGATTCTTTATGTTAATGCCTGTATTTTATTTATTTTTAATTTTAAAAACCTGTCTTATTGAAGTATAGTTGCTTTACTATTCTGTGTCAATTTCTGCTGTATAGCAAAGTGGGTCAGTTATATGTTTACATAAAACGAAAGTGAAAGTGTTAAGTACTCAGTTGTGTCTAACTCTTTACAACCCCATGGACTGTAGCCTGCCAGGCTCCTCTGTCCATCCTCTGTGGCAATGTCCAGCATTCTTCAGGCAAGAACACTGGAGTGGGTTGCCATTCCCTTCTCCAGGGGATCTTCCCTGCCCAGGGATCAAATCTGGGTCTCCTGCACTGCAGGCAGATTCTTCACTGTCTGAGCCATAAATGAAGCCGATATGTATACATATATTCCCTCTTTTTTAGATTTCCTTCCCATTTAGGTCACCACAGAGCTCTGAGTTCCGTATGCTCTACTGCAGGTTCTGCGTTAGCTGTCTATTTTATACATGCTAATGTATATATGTTAATCCCAACCTCCCAGTTCATCGCACCCTCCCTTGGTATCCATAAGTTTGTTCTCTACATCTGTGTCCCTATTTCTACTTTGTGGATAAGTTCATCTGTAGCATTTTTCTGGAATCCACATCTAAGTGATATTATACCATATTTGTTTTTCTGACTTACTTCGCTCAGTATGACAACCTCCAGGTGCATCCATTTTGCGGCAAATGGCATTATGTTGCTCTTTTCTGTGGCTGAATAATATTCCATTGTATTTGTGGACGGTAGCTGCTTTATCCATTCCTCTGTTGATGGCCACTTAGGTTGCTTCCATGTCCTGGCTACTGTAAATAGTGCTGTAATGAACACTGAAGTGCGTGTGTCTTTTTGAATTACAATGTTCCCCGGGTATATGCTCAAGGATAGGATTGCTGTGTAGTTCTACTTTTAGTTTTTTGAGGAAGCTCCATACTGTTCTCCGCAGACGCTGTATCCATTTTTAATCCCACAAGTAGTGTAGGAGGTTTCCCTTTTCTCCACATCCTCTCCAGCATTTATTGTTTGTAGATTTTTTGATGATGGCCATTCTGTTTCATTGGTTTCAAGAGACAGACATCAGGTAGAACTTTCTTCCTTAAGGTTTTTTATTTTATACTCAAAAACATTAATTAATATCAGACATTGACCACGGTGTTTTCTCATCCTTCTGTGACAGATTTTCTCCACCTCGGTTCACATGGTGGGATAGTGAAAATCTTCCCCACCTGCAAGTCTTGGGAGCCACACCTGGACAGAATCATCCGCGTCCAGCTTCAGGTGTCTAGTCTGTTCAGTTCATCTTCCCAGGGTAAGGTGACTTCGTCCTTCTTTTGTACTAAAGTCGATATACAGTGATGTTATCCTGTTATAAACACGGTCCTTTCTCATTTGGGTCTCTGAGACATGAGCTTGGAAAAACTTTTACGACACAAGGCAAAACAAAGACTGCAGTGGTTACATATTTTCCATTCCTCCCTTTTTTATTTTATATAAATTGTCTCTTGTAAATGGAATGGCCCAAGCCTTGGGGCATTATGCATTCTGATGACATCAGGTTCATCCTTTTTCTTCTCAAAGGGGAGGACTGTCACATGGCAAATATATGCCTATAAGGACATATACATACAAAGATTTTATGACAGACAATTTTACAGATAGCAGTGTTTTGGGCTGTCAGGGTCACAGTGTGGTTGTATGTATGTGAGGCACTTTGTACAATCGAGCCCTGTATGTGTATGTTTTATTATTGTTGCTTTGGACAGAAGGTGACTGATAAAATATTTCTTCTTCTCTTGAGACATTGGACTGGTCTGGAATACAAATGCTTGGAGAAGTGACTAGAGGTCAGGTAATGAAGGGAGATGGGCCAGATTTAGAGCGAGTCGCATGGGGGAGACATGCCCTTCCCCTCTGCACTGTCACTTTCCCCCACTGAACCCACAGGAGAGAGGTGGTTTTAGATCACAACAAGGAACTTGTTTTCTACCTAAAAGTGATGTCCTCTTTTGAGGACTGCTTGAGCGGGATGGCTGCCTTAATGAAAAGTAATGTTATCCCACTGCAGTATCAGTGGCCTTAGATGACCAATCTCAGACTTGTCTGGGTGCACAGCATGAGGAAAACCAGATATACTCAGCCCTGAATGCCCATCACACCAGCGGTGCTTCATGCCAAGAATAATCCCAGGAATGGCCACACTCCCTATGCTCTTCCTCTGGCTCAACGTGTGCTTTCACCAGTCCCCTGGTGGCTCAGTGGTAAAGACCTGCAGGCCAGTGAAGGCGATGCAGGATATGCAAGTTTAATCCCTGGGCAGGAAAATCCCTGGAGAAGGAAACGGCAACCCACCCCAGTGTACTTATGTGGGAAACGCCATGGACAGAAGAGCCTGGTGGGCTACAGTCCATGGGGTGGCAAAAGAGTCAGACAAGTTTTAGCAAATAAATAACAAAATACAGGGAAGATAGGGTTGGGAGCTGGGGAAAATGTCTTTCAATGGAGCCAAATGAAAGTTTGCCAAAATGTGGATATTAAGGTCAAAGTCTTGGAATCAGGTACTGACAGAGATCACCTTAAAACATGCCAATATGTCTTACTGCACAAAGGATTTATTCTAACTTACATGTATTTCATCAAAGGAGAGAATTCTTTTATGTGTGGCCTCCAAATTAGCCAGGAGGTAAGTCTGTGGTCATTATTTCATTGAGATTAAACTAACAATGGTAGTCCTTGCAACTCAATAAAGAATTTTTTTTATATCAAACATCTTTTCTGACAACAATTGTATGAAACTGGAAATTAAGAAAATTTGTCCAGAAAATGATAAGAAAAAAAAAATTGGAAAACTTGCTGGAACATATATAGAGATTAAACAGCAATCAATGAAAAAAATAAGAACCACCAATGGGTCACTGGAGAGACCAGTGAAGCCCTCAGCACCTTCCTGATTTGGGGATAAAACCATCAAAACCTTATGCCACCTTCTCACATGCTCATGTCTTCGAGTCCAAGCCCATTCTTCCATCCCCTTTACCCCTCAGACTATCTGATTTAATTCTCCCAAATGAGTTAAGTTTTTCCATAAATTAAGATCCAAGGCCAGTAGGAATAAGGTGGGATGGTGGTGGGCTGTGGATTTTGGGGCAACGGACAATGCCTTGCTCGTTCCTGTAACACAAAGTCTCTGAAGTAAGGAAAGATAAGCCTTGACTACCCTCATAAAGTAAGAAAGAGAAGACGCCTTCTGTAATGAGAACAAAATAAATTAGCCTGTCAGTTCACCTGGCATAATTGTCAATGTCACATTGCTCCACATTCACCCAGAGCAGAAACTAAACTTGATTGAGGGACATAAGCTAGAGGAACACGTGCCGTCCCTGTTAACACGCCAGCAGCTGGAACATCCCAGTGCTTTGCCCTTCATTTACTCCTCATAGCAGTCCCACAAAGGCACTACCACCCCCCCTTCAGAGAAGGGCAGAGAGGCCCAGAAAGATTAGGTATCTTGCTGTGACTGACATCGCGCTGCTCAGTCGCTTCAGTCGTGTCCAACTCTTTGTGACTCCATGGACTGTAGCCCATCAGAATGCTCCGTCCATGGGATTCTCCAGGCAAGAATGCTGGAGTGCGTTGCCATTTCCTTCTCCAGGGGATCTTCCTGACCCAGGGATCGAACCCACATCTCCTGCTTAGCTTACCACTGAGACACCAGGGAAGCCTGCATTGAGATTGAGCAGGCACTCTTATAGGCTCACTGACAAGATTTATACTCCATCAGTCAGTAACTCTAAAAGCCCTATTTTATGGCAGAACCAACAAGTGTCAAGACTGAGGAGAAGCCCTCCTAGAACTTCCTCTAAGCCAGGGGTTCTTACAGGTGGACATGCATCAGCAGTGTCCAGAGAGCTGGCTAAAATACAGACTGCTTGGCTGCACCTCTAGAGTTTCTTATGTGCTGGGACTGGGAAGGACCCAGGAATTTCCTTTTTTCACAAACTCCAGGAGATACTGATGCTGCTGGTCCAGGGATCACACTTGGAGGGCTCCACACAGCAAGAGGAAAGTCTGACTGACTCCAAAATTGTCCTCAGTGCCTAGAATTGCTCCAGCCTTGGCTGTAACCATTAATATACTTGAAAGTTTCTAGATCCCAAAGCCTGCTGTAGACCTAGCTCACTCACACAAAACTGATTTAACTTTTATGTATTTCAGTGGCATGACATTATATCTGGGGGATCCTAAAACTAGGTACATTTCTAACTGTTACACACACACAAGCAGACTTTCGATGCTCAAATATTCACTTACTTATTAATTAAAGAAAATATGTCCTAAATGCTACTGTATGCCTGTGTTAGGCTTTTCCAGAGGAGGTTATTATATATATAGCCCCTTCCTAAAAGGTCTATCAGAGAAGGTAATGGCACCCCACTCCGGTACTCTTGCCTGGAGAATCCCATGGATAGAGGAGCCTGGTAGGCTGCAGTCCATGGGTCGTGAAGAGTCGGACACGACTGAGCGACTTCACTTTCACTTTTCACTTTCACCCACTGGAGAAGGAAATGGCAACACACTCCAGTTGTTCTTGCCTGGAGAATCCCAGGGATGGGGGAGCCTGATGGGCTGCCGTCTATGGGGTCGCACAGAGTTGGACTCGACTGAAGCAACTTAGCAGCAGCAGCAGCAGCAAAATGTCTATATGGCATCAGAGAAGACGAAGCATGTTGACACATATAGTTACACAGGTAACCACAAGGCAAGCTTGCAATGAAAGTCATAAAGGAGATACAAACTGAGATGAAATTTTGGAAGGTGAAGCAGTGTTTTTAAACTCAGAGAATAAGAGGTTTCAAGAAAAGATGTGACAGTTAAGATAGACCTTTAAAGAAAGAGTAGAATTGGGATGCAGAAGATGGGACAAAGGCCACTCCAAAGTGTAAACATGAGTCAACCTAAGAAAGTATTAAGTATGTAAGAAAAATAAACAGTTCAACATTACTGGGATGAAGATGCCTGAAGATAAACTAAATAGGGAACGTGGAGGCAAGGCTTTTTAATACCAGGGCAAGAGAGTGAGTGTAAGTTTTAAAGCAAGGAATTGAAACACTAAGGAATATTAATCCAGTAACAGTAAGAGAAAGATACACTGTATGTGGGAAGGAATTGGAATCAGCTGGGAGCTAGCTACTTTTAAAAAATAATTAAGATATAAGAATAAATTAAAATTTTAACTGAGAATTCCCTTGAGATACTTAGCAAGTCATTCAATGCACAGCATCTATTTTTAGATGAGAAAGTTAATGCAAAAATATCTACAGCTGGCCCATACATGCAAACAAACCCTAAACTAAAACTTCACTTATGAAAAAAGGCATTTTTTCAGGGCTGCGTGCGTGCTAAGTTGCTTCAGTCATGTCTGATTCTTTGCAACCCCATATGCTATAGCTTGCCCGGGTTTCTCTGTCCATGGGATTCTCCACGCAAGAACAGTGGAGTGGATAGCCATTTCCTTCTCCAGGGGATCTTCCCGACCCAGGGATCGAATCTGGGTCTGCTGCATTGGCAGGCGGGTTCTTTACCAGTAGTGATACCTGGGAAGCCCTTATTCAGGGCTACTATTATGTAAAAAGACAGCATATCAGAAGTTCAAACCACCCTGAATTTTAGAGAAAATCATGTACGTAATGAGAATTTTTAGCATTAAGTCAAACGAACTGGTTGTGACTTTCTCATGGTGATATCACAGTCATCTGTAAACAGAAGCTCTACATGTCTGAGTCCAACTAAAACTCCTCAGAGCTTCACAGTATTTCCCTGAGCATCTCTGGTAGCAAAATGAAATCAGTCTGGGTTTCCCTGGTGGTAAAGAATCCACCTGCCAATGCAGGAGACCCAGGTTGAATCCCTGGGTTGGGAAGATCCCCTGAAGAAGGGAATGGTAACCCACTCCAGTATTCTTGCCTGGAGAATCCCATGGACAGAGGAGCTTGGCATGCTACAGTCCATGGGGTCACAAAAGAGACACGACTTGGTGACTAAACAAGGACAAAAACAAAATCAGTATAGGTGACAAGGATTAACTATATTTTTATTTTAATATTTATTTATTTATTTTAGCATATGATGAAAAATATAAGTAACTCATCATGCCTACTAGTTCATACATATTATTTTTTAATACTTATAATTTTAAAAGATGAGTCAACCTAAAGAACATATTGTGTATAATTGTATATTCATATCAAATGCCTACTGTCCCAGATCTGTTTTATCAGATCTTTGATACCTCTGGGGATTTCAAATGGCCCTAAAGTCAAGAGTTAGAAATGATCATTTTATTTCATACCATTATACAGTCCACGGAAAGCAAAATTTCCACTTAAGGGCTGTGAAGGGGAAATGGCCTTCAAGTTCTTTTAGTACCATCTTTTGAGCTGATTTGATGGAGGAAAAACAATTGCAAAGACACCTGAGTGTGCAAATACATCCTAAAGCCCCTTAAGGTTAAAATTGCTTTTTCTCTTGACCAGGTTACTTCCAGGGTAACAAATAAATGAACCAGTCAATTAAAAAAATAATTAACATGGTCTTTTTTTCATAAAGAAATGCTGCTATAGAATATCAACAGTCTGTGGTGCCCCCCTGTGAATTCTTCAATATTAAAATCCTTCATTGGTCCTCTTATGACAAAACCCTATGTGTTAGTTGACCTGGGCTGCCATAATAAAATATCATCGACTAGGTGAATTAACAGAAATTTTTTCTTACAGTTTGGAAGCTCTAAGTCCAAAAGTGGGTTCTAGTGAGGGCTCTGCTTCTCCCTTGCAGAAGGCCAGTTTCTCACTGTGTCTTCAAATGACATTTCCTTGGTGTGCACATGAAGAAAGATTTCTCTCTCTCCCTCTTCTTATAAGGTGACCAATCCAATAGAATTAGGATCCCACCTTTATGACCTCATTTGACCTTGCCTGGGCCTCCTAGGTGGCTCTAGTGGTAAAGAACCTGCCTGCCAATGCAGGAGAGACAGGAGATGTGGGTTCAGTCCCTGGGTTGGGAAGATCCCCTGGAGAAGGAAATGGCAACACACTCCAGTTTACTTGCCTAGGAAATCCCATGGATGGAGGAGTCTGGTCCATGGGGTCGCAAAGAGTTGGACACGACTTAGCGACTAAACAACAACAATATCAGTGGGTGAACCAACAGATGATGCTTCAGGAGCCTGCCTTTGACATTCCACTCTCATCAGATTCATTGTGAGAAACTTCCACGCCCAGCAGCCCAACCAGTGAATAATGCGGCACGTAACTGAGAAACTGACGGGAAATGCAGCGGGAATGGTTGGCTTCCTATCAACTGACTAGTGACGGTCACGCTGGGACTCATGTCCCAGGTCAGCACGCTCTTTGACCCTGAGTGGCCTGGATGTTCCTGTTTTCCCATGACTTCCGTTTCTCAAGCACATCACCATCCTCTCGCTTGGTTTCTCTGCCACAGTGCAGCAGTCAGCGCTGGTCGACTGACCCAAGATGCATTTTCTGTTTCTTGTATCCTGGCAGCACCCGAGAGTGTTCCCCAGCATCTGCCCCTCCACCATGTGAGTCAGACTCTGATTAGGGTATTCCTGACCTTGCTGTGTTCTAGGACCTAGGACTTCAGCCCTCCCTTCAGAATCCACGCTACTAGATGGATAAGGGCAGTTCCTAATTCGAGTAGCTCTCTCTCCACAGCTGAGACTCAGGGAGGACTGTGCAGGTGACCCAGTTCTGGCTGATAGATTGAAGGCAAGTCTGCTAGTAGCATTCTATGAGTTGACTACATTTTTAGTAAGGGATAAACAAGGAGAAAAGGGCCTAGGACTTTGCTGTGTGAAGATGCATTGCTTGGAATCCAGACAGCTTTCTTGGACCACAAAGACATCCCAGGTACTATGCTGGGGCCAGCAGAGCAGAGCACGTGGAGGGAACCTGGCTTCTGATAACACTGCTGAGCCATTGAATCGACTCCCCCTGGGAGCTGCCCGCCTCAGGACTTCTGTTCTAGGAGATAATAAATCCACTTCTGCCTGGAGTTTATTAAGTATTTATGATTGCTGTTCCTCTCCCCTTGATTTCTCTTGCAAAATAAAAGGAATCGATGTGCTGACATCTTTAAATTACTTCCAGCTCTAACAATTGACGATTCTTTGCTCAAAGCATCATGTGTGTACTTTCAGGGTGTGACAAGATTTGGCAGGAGTGGAGTCTGGAGAGGGAGCAAGGATTGTCTGAGTTAGGGTCACATTTTTCTAAGGTCCTTGAGGCAGCATCAAGGTGAGGCTCTGGGGGAAGTAGCATGGATTCTGAGGGGAGGGCTGAAGTCTTAGGTCCTAGAACACAGCAAAGTCAGGAATCCATAGACAGAGCCTGACATTGACGATAACAGCTAGGAATAAGGTGTAGTAGGAGGGAAGAGAATTTCTAATGAATGATTTGCTTGCCTGCAATCAGACTGCATAATATATGTTCCCCTTGGGCCCTCTTAAGGTACCAAGCAAAGGAGATATATTAACATTGAGTCCGACAGGCCAGTGATCTCCTTGGGGATATCACCAGATCAGGAATCCTTTGGTTGTCCAGACTCTCTGAATTGCTTAGCAGGTCTACCCCGTAAATTCCTTGGTAGGCCGGCTGTTTCAGACAGTCTGTGTTACTTCCTGTATCTCCCCTTCTTCTCCAATTTTCTTTTACTGGTGATTTTCTACATTCGAATGTTTCAGTTCTTGGTCTTACTGCATAGTGGTGCAATTTCTAACCTTTTCAGATGTCTTGCAAAGCAAATTTAAATAGACCACAAAATGTGGTTAAAATACCGTTAAAAGGAGGATGTTTACTTCGGTTTCCACCATTTTTTGGTCAACATTGCCACCTAGTGGTAGAATAATTTTTAAAACGGTGTGTGACTTTCATTGGGATGAGATATTTTGATTTCAAGGATCTTCAAGTGATACAATTATGAACAAGAGGAGACAATAATTGTGATTCAACTTAAATGTATTATTCTGAGCCTGAGAAGGTGGTGACTTAGGGAAAATCCTTTAGGCTCACTCAAGTAATTGCATGATTTACAGAAATTTTTAATTTGTTAAGATTTTTGTTGCTCCCTCGGTTTTGTTCCCTTACGTTTAAAGAAATCTTAACCAAAGTTAGCCACTTGCTGGTGGTAATCATAAAGCAAAACAAAAAACAAATAACAAGAAAAATGAGTTTTCAAGTGAACCGAGGTTTATGTTCCTTTTCTCCTTTTTGAAATGCTTGTTTTGCCTCTTCGTTTCTCTCAAAGTCTGTCAGTTTATGAAAATTCCTCCTTCTCTTGTGTATGTTTCAATAAAGATATTTAATGTATTCTGCGCCATCTAGCAAGATTTATAGTTTGAGGCAGGGCCAGGGTGGGGCCCGAGATTCTGAATTTCTACCAAGCTTTCCCCAAACTCCAAGACTGATACCAGGGGACTACACTTTAAACCATAAGGCTTTACAGAAAAATGACTACATGTTCAACAACCCCAAATCTTTCTTTAGGATGGTTCAGAAACCTGTATGTTCTGTTTGGGTGAAGGAGGAACATAAAGTACTTTGCCTTAAGCAGCATCTCAGCTGAGGTGGCTAATTTCTTTTCAGGCTGACATTGGAGGGTGAGGTGGGGGGGAGTCCTGCAGAAAGTGAAACCACAGCTCCTCCCAAGGCTTAACGACAACGTCAGTGACTGTTCCTGCATTTGGCCATGACCTTGGCTCTTTCTAGGGAATCAGAGATAACTGGAGCCTCGCAAGTATCCTCCCTGCGGCTATCCTAGGCCAGACAGTTGCATGGAAGTCCTAAATGGGTTTGCACATTGCAATCACCTGGGAAGTTTAAACACTTAGTATTATTTGGGCTCCCTAACCGGACAGCAGCATTTTCAGAGCTCCCGGGTGATTCTTGCATAGAGTGAGACTGAGCTGCACTGTGAACGCAAAGACAAGTAACAAGCCGAAAGGACACCGGTTTCTCCTCCCTTTCCTTTGTACTCATCACTAGCTCAGCCTGAAACAAAGACTCAGGAAGCCCTCTGCTGGAGAGGAATTTAGCTCTGAGCTGCCTTGGCAATTGTTCATTCTCTCAGGCTCAACCCGATCTGCAGCCCAAAGGGATGAGCGTGCCTGAAAGCAAATCCGGTTCCTCCCCAGTGTCCCTAGGGCTTGGTGGATTTCATATTGCATTTTAATGTCACACCCACCTGCTCTCCTCCAGGCCAGCTGAGGTCATGTGATAAGGCTGCTACATCCTGAAGAAAGGGTTTTGGCTTTTATAAGGACAAGCGCTGGATCGCTTTTTTCTTCTGGGAGTTCTGAATCACACAGTCTGAAAGCTGTCCTTGTGAGGCTTTCGGAGTCAGAAATGTTTTCCAGATTTTTTTTCGTCAGAACTTTTCATATGGGATCCTGGGAGTTCTGACCTAGAGCTAAAATGCCTCTTGACTTTGAAAATGAATTAGGAATAATTGTTTTCGCCTGCTTCTGCCACGTGTATATTATATATACATGAATGGATGGATGGATATGTGAAAAATAGAGTAATACATAGGCTGGAAACTTGAATGAAAAAAGAATAAGAATTTCAAGATAAAGTAATGACTTGTTTCTTCAATCTTGTCATTTTTTTTAAAATTAGCTATTTACAGAGAGAGAGAAAGAGAGAGATTGATTGTGTTATATTATGTGTAGAACCCAGGGCATTATTCTATCATTCTCCTCTGGGCTCTTCTGTATCTTTTGTGCCTGCTAAGTCATTTCAACTGTGTCCAACTCTCTGCGACCTCATGAACTGTAGCCCGCCAGGCTCCTCTGTCCATGGGATTTCCCAGGCAAGAATACTAGAGTGGGTTGCCATTTCCTTGTCCAGGGAATCTTCCCGACCCAAGGATCGAACCTGTGTCTCTATGTGTCCTGCGCTGGCAGGCGGGTTCTTTACTACTAGCACCACCNTAGCCCGCCAGGCTCCTCTGTCCATGGGATTTCCCAGGCAAGAATACTAGAGTGGGTTGCCATTTCCTTGTCCAGGGAATCTTCCCGACCCAAGGATCGAACCTGTGTCTCTATGTGTCCTGCGCTGGCAGGCGGGTTCTTTACTACTAGCACCACCTAGGAAGCCCCTTCTGTATTTAGGCCCTGTTAATCAAATCTTCTTGAAACTGTTTCCTCTGTTGCTTTCATGACATCACTGCCTCCTGGTTCTCTTTCAACCATGCTAGTTGCTCTTCTGTCTCCTATTCTTCTCCCTCAAATGCAGAAGGTCTGGGTAATCCATCCTTGACTTTTCTCCCCCCACTTAATCTCTCCCACTGAGGGGAGGGGTACAGCTCGCTCCCCTTTCTCCCGGTTGTACTCATCACTCTGCCAGTACACTATGCCACTTTACACAACTGTGTAAAGTCCAGAGCATCAGACACTATTTTCTTTTCTCACTGATTTCCTCTGTAAGTCCATCAGAAACCTGACATTCAACACATCCCAAACTATGCCCCTCATCCCATCTGACAACTCATGTTTACTGAGCAACTCCCATGTGCCAGACATACGGGTCATGGGAGACTCAGGAGTGAACCAGACACAAACTGTTCTTCCCTTCAGGAAACATATTCTAGTGGAGGAGATGGACAGAAACCAATGGTGTGTCATGTCAGGAAGGGGTGAGGCAGGGTAATTGGATGGAGGATGGTGGGGCTCACCTTTTAGGTAAAGTCAGGGAAGGCTTCTCTGAGGAGGTGTCTTGGAGCCCAGACTTGTGTAAGGTACATGGGCGAGTCATGGCTTCTCTGCAGGGACTATGTTCCAGGCAGAGGCTTTTCTCCAGATTTGCTCCTCCATCCACCACCCACTTAGTTGCTCAAGTTAGGAATTTGGATGTGCTTATGTATCCTTTTGCTGACCCTTCACCACCCTCAAATTCATTAGACCTATCATTTCTTGGACCTAAGCATGCAATTGTAAACAAAACTGCCACGTGAGTATGATCAGAATTTTGCAGGGACCCAACAGGTGCTGCCTGCTCAGTCGCTTCAGTTGGGTCTGATACTTTGAGACTCCCATGAAAGTAGCCCACCAGACTCCTCTGTCAATAGGATTTCCCAAAAGACTACTGGAGTGGGCTGCCATTTCCTTCTCCAGGGGATCTTCCTGACCCAGGGATAGAACCCCAGTCTCTTGCACTGCAGAAAGATTCTTTACCACTGGGGCCACCTGGGAAGCCCTGGGACTCGACATTGGTGGTGGTGGTTTGGTCGCTAAGTTGTGTCCGACTCTTGCAAATTTATGGACTGTAGTCTGCCCGGCTCCTCTGTCCATGGAATTCTCCAGGCAAGAATATTGGAGCGGGTTGCCATTTCTCCTCCAGGGGATCTTCCCGACCCAGGAATCGAACCTAGGTCTCCTGCATTGCAGGCAGATTCCTTACTGACTGAGCTACGAGAGAAGCCCTGGGACCCAACTTAGGGAGATTCAATTTTTCAGTTGATAAGCTCTGAAGTCTAGAAACTGCAAGAGGTTTTGGGTGAGTAGTGCATCCTATGTAACACCAAAACCCATGTTGTGAGTGTGCTTGTGATGGCCAGGAAAATGTTACTAGTGCTCATTTTATCTAGTGTAGCACCTCCCAGTGCGTCATGTATTCTGTGGCCACCATTGAAGTAGCTGTTGTTTCCCTGAGTGGGACACCAAAAGCATATTTGGAGTACGAATCAGAGAACTGGGCGTCTGCGATTGTGATTATGGAAACGGAGCCAGAAGGCTCACGTGGTCATTATTTATCTCCTTTAGCCTCATTCTGTTGCTCTCTTCAATCGCTGTAGCATTCCTATTAATCTTCTAGCTGAGGTGTTGGAAAACTTTTCTAGGATTTCATTTTGTAAGCATATTTTTAGAATTCCTATAGTTATGTGTGCTGTTTTTTCAATGAACAAATGAATATTTTGAGTGTTCAGCAAACTGGTATTGAGTGCTACTATCGCTTCTCTGGTGGCTCAGATGGTAAAGCATCTGCCTGAAGTGCGGGAGANAGGTGTTGGAAAACTTTTCTAGGATTTCATTTTGTAAGCATATTTTTAGAATTCCTATAGTTATGTGTGCTGTTTTTTCAATGAACAAATGAATATTTTGAGTGTTCAGCAAACTGGTATTGAGTGCTACTATCGCTTCTCTGGTGGCTCAGATGGTAAAGCATCTGCCTGAAGTGCGGGAGACCCAGGTTCGATCCCTGGGTTGGGAAGATCCCCTGGAGAAGGAAATGGCAACCCACTCCAGTATTCTTGCCTGGAAAATTCCGTGGACCGAGGAGCCTGGTAGGCTACAGCCCCTGGGGTCGCAAAAGAGTCGGACACGACTGAGCGACTTCATTTTCACTTTCTCAGTGGTAAAAAATTTGCCTGGCAAACAGGAGGCCGGGCTCCATTCTGGTTCCATCCCTGGATCCAGAAGATCCCTTGGAAAAGGAAATGGCAATCCACTCCAGTGTTCTTATGTGGGAAATCTCATGGACGGAGGAGCCTGGCAGGCTCCACGGGGTCACAAAGAGTCTGAGATAATTTAGCTACTAAACAGCAGCATGGGCCAGTTAAGAAAGGGAGACAGGATTCAATAGAGTATGGAGGCAGAGAGGCAGCTCGCCCAGGAATTCTGAGTTGGGTGTAGACCAGACATTGTTGGTTCTCTGCTCCACAGCCACTCTCTCCATCTTCCTGTATAAAAGGGCCTTGATTAAAAAAAAGAGAGAGATTAGGCATGAGGCAGCAACACAGCAGAGCAGGTGGGTTCCATTCAAGGGATAAATCATCCTTGGTTTAAGCCAATCACGTAATTCTAGTCCTCTCTGCTCTGATTGATTGGTTGGACCAATCAACTGACCCTATTCTGGCCAATGAGATAAAAGGGCTGCTCTGGAACGGGTTTTCTCTTTTGTCATGCTGCTGCTGCTGCTAAGTCGCGTCATTCGTGTCCATAGACACGACTATGCGACCCCATAGACGGCAGCCCACCAGGCTCCCCCGTCCCTGGATTCTCCAGGCAAGAACACTGGAGTGGGTTGCCATTTCCTTCTCCAACGCATGAAAGTGAAAAGTGAAAGTGAAGTCACTCAGTCGTGTCCAACTCTTAGCGACCCCATGGACTGCAACCTACCAGGCTCCTCCGTCCACGGAATTTTCCAGGCAAGAGTACTAGAGTGGGTTGCCAGTGCCTTCTCCCTCTTTTGTCATAAATGAGAGGAAAAGGGGGTTGATGATTTCGCGTTTTCTTCTCACCTTTGAGTGTGTTTTTTGAGGTGATAGTGGTTATAGCTTGAGGGATAATATTTCTAACTCAGTAAGGATGAAATGAAGTGCACGGATGGAACAGGGGTAGGTTCTAAACGACACCTTGGAGCAACAGAACCAATTGCACTACTTACTTTTCTGGGCTTCTCGTTCTGTGCGGTAAGCATGCCTGTTTCAGGCACCTTTGGTGGGTCATTAACTACCAGCATGTGAAAAAAAAGCCTTGCTAGATAGGTCTCTCAATAAAGTCAGGTACAAATCCTTAAAGAAACAGTATAGGGAAGTTATCAGGCCAGGAGAAATCAAGGAGGCTTTTTCCTACAAGAGGTAAACTTTGAGTTGGTTTTGAAGAACAGGTGGAAATCCACGAGGTTACAATGCAGGGAGGCTCATCCCCATGGAGGAAGGGCATGTGGAATGGATTGAGCCAGATAGCACCTGCACCCAATAGACTAACTCACAGTATCCAGAGTATTCTAGCTTTTCAGTGGAATAGATTCATGGCATTTGTGGGTTTAGCATTCATTTACGAGTGATCTTTCAATTCAGTTCAGTTGCTCAGTCATGTCCGACTCTTTACTACCCATGGACTGCAGCACGCCAGGCCTCCCTGTCCATCACCAACTCCTGGAGTCCACCCAAACCCATGTCCATTGTGTCAGTGATGGCATCTAGCCATCTGATCCTCTGTCATTCCCTTCTCCTCCTGCTGCAATCCCTCCCAGCATCAAGGTCTTTTCAAATGAGTCAGTTCTTTGCATCAAGTGGCCAAAGGATTGGAATTTCTGCTTCAGCATGAGTCCTTCCAATGAATATTCAGGACTGATTTCTTTTAGAATGGACTGGTTGGATCTCCTTCCAGTCCAAGGGACTCTCAGGAGTCTTTTCCAACATCACAGTTCAAAAGCATCAATTCTTTAGCTCTCAGCTTTCTTTATAGTCCAACTCTCACATCCATACATGACTACTGGAAAAACCAAAGCTTTGACTAGACGACCTTTGTTGGCAAAGTAATGTCTCTGCTTTTAAATATACTGTCTGGGTTGGTCATAACTTTTCTTTCAAGGAGCAAGTGTCTTTTAATTTCACGGCTACAGTCACCATCTGCAGTGTTTTTGGAGCCCCCCCCCCCAATAAAGTGATCTTTAAAAGCCTTTAATTATGCGTATAATTTGTAATGTACAATAACCTGTGATTGGTTCACAATTTTAATCTAAACCTTGGTAGTTTTCAGTCTCGGAAGCAGACTGTGTTCTGTGGGCAGTGAGTAAGTCTCAAGCCGACTAGGGAGCAGAGGGTGAAGCTTCCTAGTTTATGGCCAATAACTCAGTAACTTTTACTAAACATTAGATGTTGGTTTCCTTGGTTAGCCTTGCTCATTTGAGAAGCAGGTGTCAGGAACTGCCTTGGGAGAGGGAGCTGGGTGAGGCCATCAGGCTGAGGATGGGTGTTCATGCAGAGAGATAAGACCCCGAGGGAAGGTTGGGTGGAAGTGCCCGAGACACTGTCCAGCCTAAGAAGGTCCCCAGAGACCCTCTGAATAGTTCCCTGTCTCCCAGGAACAGGCCTGCCTCAGTGTTCCTGCCCCACACAAAGCAGCCAGGGGGAAGCATGACTTCATGGCACATGTGAAAACGGATTTCAGAGCACCTGGGATCCTTGTCTATTAAACTCCTTGCAGTTGGAGGTTGAGGAGGGTAGTCTTTCTTTACCAAATTTTTTCTTCTTTTTTGTGTGTGGGGGAACCCTACTAAGACTGATGATGGAAGTAAAAAGAAAATAGCTAAAATATTTGTACCTTGTATAGGAAAAATTGGGTCATTATTGGGGTCATGGAATTCTTTCAGAATTTGATTTCAAATACTGACTCTATCCCAAGAAAAATTTCCATGAACAAAAGGGCCTCTAGTCTAGCATGGCTCTTCCATCTCAAGTTCCTAGATTCTCAGCTTCTCCATGGCTCAGTTCCCCGAAATTGTGTCTGCAGCCTCTCTGTAGCTTTCCACTTGCTGAGATCTGAACTTTTATCAATTGCTGGCGCAACTTTTGGTATGAACTCATGGGTTCAATAGCTACATATATATTTTTCTCTTGCGAGGTACGTCACCTTAGAATACTTCCAGCTTGCTTTTCAGGCTCTCTTGGGTACCCTTCCTGATCTCTGAACTCTCTGAATCCTTGCTAAGTGTTAATTTCTGGAACATTCACAGGATGAGATGGCTTCTGTGTTTAGATCTTGACCACTGCCTTGTCCATTTTGTTAGTTAGGACCTCTTCTTTCTTTCCTCTCTTGTATGGTCCTTTTTTTCTGAAATATGAGGTTAATACTCTGAACTGTGATTTTGATTCTATCCTTAACACTTAAGGGTATGTACCCTTTTTACGTTCCTGCCAATCCCTGTGCTCACATAATTGGAAAAATCAAATATACCATACATACACATCCTCTCACATGTATTAAAAATACATATGTGGTTGATTTTTGTTGTTTAGGATAGTTATGGTCTACAGAGTTGCTCTGAACACTGAACTAGAGGATATAGAACCACCACATAGAGGGGATGTTTGTATATAGATGCACATATCATAGATAGATTGTAATCTTAAATGCTGAACACAATTAGTAATCTGTGTTTTACAAAAGAGAAAATGAGGGTCAGAGTGTGAAGTTGATTTGCCTGAGTGAATAATATCTTGACACCCTACGCATGTCTACAAATGACCATTAATGCATGCAAGTATTGATTTTAGTGTTACAGATAGATTTTAGCCAGTAGGCAAATTCATAGGTATGGAATCTATGAATGACGAGGATCGACTGTACAAGGTAAAAAAAAAATTCAAAATGCAAAAGGGCAGACAATGGAAAGTCTGTCTCTCTTTCTCTACCCTCAGAGCCCCCTCTTCTCCCAGCTCCCCAGTCCTCAGGGAACTGCTATCATCAATCTCTTATTGATCCTTTCAGAGGATCCTCATAATAGCACGTTGGACAAAATGACTGGTTAAAAATAGGGGATTTGAATTCTAACAGATTTAGCCTCAAAAATATGTGCACACTTTCGAGCAAGTAAGTCATTCAAACACTCTAGACCTCAGTTTCCTCAAGTCTAAACTGAAGGCAATATTCTCATTTACTGGGCAGGCCTCAGTGAGAGGATTAAACTTTCACATATGCAAAATACCTGTCACTGAAAACAGCTTGTGTGACCACTGTGGTGTCTATCTGCAGAGCCCACAAGCCCCCCACAGCTTCCCACAGCCTCTGACCTCCACACTATGGCAGTGATTTTCCCTGCCCCACTGTCTGTGACCAACCCATGTGTCCTTAACTTTGAGTTCAAGTTCACAGTGAAGGATTTGGCTAAAGGGGGAGGATCGTTGATTAACTAGCAGTTTTATGCCCATCAGACTACTGAGAAGATTTATGGAAAGGATCATCCAGACTTTTTAAAGGACTGATATCAGTTTGGGTTGAACTTTGGCCAAAACCAGAGAGAGGAGAAAGGAAGATACAATCTGAAGGAGAAGAGGCATTTCCTGATTCAAATTAATAGAAAAGTGTGGCCTCAGTACGATTACACTCAGTGTAAGCACTCAGCGACACACAAATATTCTTTCCTTCTTCCTTCTTAAGTGGAAAAACCAGTTTTCTCCCAGGAAAACGAAATACTCTGCCTTTCCAAATAAATTTCAGGCATCGATCCTGCTTTAAATGGTCTGTGTGAAAGTGGTTCTCTTGAGAGAATCAAAATGCATTTTCCTCCTGCAAATTAAAATTATTTTTCAATTACACATATATTTTCATGTTAGATGTGCCGCTGTTGGCAGAGCCTTTAGGAAGGATTAGCATAGGAACTGCTATTACTTATTAAAAAAAATGGAGGGCTTTATCTGACTCAAATCTTTCCTGCAGTCAATCAGGCAGCATATAAGTAAATGTAAAAATAAAATAGAAGACTGTACTTGAATTGTTTATCTGCTTTATGTTCCCAGGCAAAGCTGTCTGGAGCTTGGTTGTTTCTGTATGTGCTTGGAATACTGATATTTCCCTGCTTTGTACTGTGTGTCTTGAAGATTTAATTCCTTTTGACTTCAAAGGGAAAAATGATAGCATATACATCAAGTTTCTGTTTTGAGGAGGGTTTCAGAAGCGTCTCTGCTTTTTTAGAGAAAATAAAAGCCCTCTGTTTGCTCACTCCCTGAGGAGCAGCTACTCTCATAAATGTGAATTCAGATTTCTCACAGCTTTATGTTTTAAGTTCAGAACAGACTGTCTAAAATAGGCTTGTGCCTTTTCTGTATCCTTTAACATTTCTTAAGTATGTAGCCTCAAAACAATTAAGTTGAAATCATGGTAAGTAAAATTTATTCTGGTCATTGAAAAAGTTAATTCTTCTTTTCCATTTTTGAAGTCTTTGCTCTGGACCTATGTACTTGGAAAGGTGGGAGCCTTTTATGACTCTGTTCCCTAGAAATTCTGACTGCAAATATGAACATGGAGGTAGTCACTTACTGCTCCCATCTCCAGATCAAGGTGTGGGAAGAAGTGAATCATCAAATACTGGGGAAACGTTTTCCTGACCGGGTTAGCCTCACTAGAGTCAATTCTTTCTTGGCAGTCTGTGAGTGCATGCGTGCTCAGTCACGTCCAGCCCTCTGTGACCCCGCGGACTGCAGCACGCCAGGCTTCCATGTCCATCACCAACTCCCAGAGCTCACTCAAGCTCATATCCGTGGAGGGGGCGATGCCATCCAACCATCTCATCCTCTGTTGTCCCCTTTTCCTCCCACCTTCAATCTTTCCCAGCACCAGAGTCTTTTTAAACGAGTCAGTTCTTCGCATCAGGTGGCCAGAGGATTGGAGTTTCAGCTTCAGCATCAGTCCTTCCTATGAATATTCAGGACTTATTTCCTTTAGGATGGACTGGTTAGATCTCCTTCCAGTCCAAGGGACTCTCAGGAGTCTTTTCCAACAACACAGTTCAAAAGCAGTTCAACACAGTTCTTTAGCTCTCAGCTTTCTTTATAGTCCAATTCTGACATTCATACATGACTACTGGAAAAGCCAAAGCTTTGACTAGATAGACTTTGTTGGCAAAATAATGTCTCTGCTTTTTAATATGCTGTCCAGGTGGNGCCCACTTGACTTCACATTCCAGGATGTCTGGCTCTAGGTGAGTGAGCACACCTTCGTGATTATCTGGGTTGTGAAGATCTTTTTTGTACAGTTCTTCTCTGTATTCTTGCCACCTCTTCTTAATATCTTCTACTTCTGCTAGGTTCATACAGTTTCTACCCTTTTTTGTGCCCATCTTTGTATGAAGTGCTCCCTTGGTATCTCTAATTTTCTTGAAGAGATCTCTAGTCTTTCCCATTCTGTTGTTTTCCTCTATTTCTTTGCCCTGATCACTGAAGAAGGCTTTCTTATCTCTCCTTACTATTCTTTGGAACTCTGCATTCAAATGGATATATCTTTCCTTTTCTCCTTTGCCTTTCACCTCTCTTCTCTTCACAGCTATTTGTAAGGCTTCCTCAGACAGCCATTTTGCTTTTTTTGCATTTCTTTTTCTTGGGAATGGTCTTTCTCCCTGTCTCCTGTACAATGTCATGAACCTCTGTCCGTAGTTCATCAGGCATTCTGTCTGTCAGATCTACCATAACCATTCACAAATACTTTGCAGATCTCAATGAGATGAATGGGACATTCTCCCTTTTCATTTAGCTCTATTTTAAAACTTAGAAAATTAATAGATTTTTAAAATAAGAATTTTTAATTTTCTTCCTATCTCAATAAAATTGGTTATTCTGGGCTCCATAACTGGAATTTCCCCTCACGTTAATCCCCTTAATAGGGAAAGAAAGCTCCCCTACCTGTGCCAAATGATGATTTCATGAGACCAAGTTGCAACCAGCAGCCAAAAAGGGGGAAATATGGTTCTTGTTCTTGGGATGCTTACTATTTGGCTAGTGAGAACACACATGGAATTATTTGCAGTGATAGAGAAGTGATAAATGTGGTTGTGGTTTAGATAAGTGGTTCTCAAACTTGTTTTTTCTGCTACTACACACATGTAACTCAAAGTTCACGGATGTATGCACACCCATGAGTATAATCCTGGTCAAATGCAATTCTTTAGGAAGTAGCTGTAACCCCACCCCTCTCTCTCCTGTTCGTGAAAACAGAGTGCAAGTGAATAAGCAGGCTAGTATTTAAAGAATATCTTTAAACTTGCATTTCTTTAAAATGCCAGTTTTTAAAAACTTTGCTACTTTGTCATTAGTAACGAATTGCTTGCAGTTCATTTCCTAACTGACTGCCCATACAGTTCAGATGTTGAAAGGTGCTGATTTCTGTGATAACTGGTGCTTGGGTTTATAATATTGCTGAGATCTGGCCCCACAAACACACACACAAATGCAAAGTTATCAGTCTGTTAGTATGTCTGCTTCAGGCTGAGGACAACCTGCAAACCTGAACATAGTTTCTTGCGATTAACACTGTTGAGTTTCTAGAGAAACACTCCTCTGTGTCTCTTGTCCCATATGCTTGATGTCCCATATCTGAATGCTGGGGAAACTTAGAGCTGGTGTTCCTGCTGACATCAGAGAATGACACTCCTTCAGAGCTCAGAATTTCAGTGGCAGAAGTGATTTGAGATGCCGGACCCATTCACTTGGGACATAAGTGTCTCTTCCCAGTAGCCCCTGAACAGCAGCCTGACCATGTGACTTATTTTGTCCATTTAAATAATGAGAAGGGACATATGTCACTTCTAGGTGGGAGCTCTATGAGTTGTCACATGTTCCACTGTTGCTTTTCTCCTTTTGTTGTGAGAGCAGCTTTTGCTCCCCAGATGAAGGGCTACCTTGGAATGCAAAAGGTGTGGAGTTGAACTGAAATGCCTCTGCGGTTAGCAGATGTGAGCAAGAATAGCGTCTTGGTTATAAACCACAAAGATTATGAGATCATATTTTGTTTGTGTGTTTTCAACCAGTCATAAGCTGCTGCTGACAAGTCTTCATTCATGTCCTGATTCTTTGCAACCCCATGGACTGTAGCCTGCCAGGCTCCTCTGTCCATGGGATTTTTCCAGGGAAGAATACTGGAGTGGGTTACCATTTCCTTCTCCAAATCATAAGTTAGCTGATTGATTATACATGGCGTCATGGGAATTTCATCAGTTTCATAGAGCCTTGGTTTCAAGTTTGCTCTTTCCCATTGTATGGGCATGTTCCTTCTGTAAGAACTGTTTTTTCATCAACAAATTGGGGATAAAAATAATTTTTTTTTAACTGTTACAATAAGGATCATTTAAAACTATTTTCTAACTGAAAATACTTTGTAAACAAAATGTATGAAAGCAAGGAGCAACTTCTCAGAAGGAAACGATTTTAAGCATGCTGTTGCTGCTGCTAAGTCGCTTCAGTTTTGTCCGACTCTGTGCGACCCCATAGTTGGCAGCCCACCAGGCTCTGCTGTCCCTGGGATTCTCTAAGCAAGAACACTGGAGTGGGTTGCCATTTCCTTCTCCAATGCATGAAAGTGAAAAGTGAAAGTGAAGTCCCTCAGTCATGTCCAACTCTTAGCGACCCCATGAACTGCATCCTACCAGGCTTTTCTGTCCACAGGATTTTCCAAGCAAGAGTCCTGGAGTGGGGTGCCATTGCCTTCTCTGTTTTAAGCATGAGAAAGATCCTAAGTTCCTAATCCACTGACCTCTGTTCCTTACTCACTCTGAAGGTATAAAAACTAACTATGCAGGTTTGGTGGGTATTAACTCTTAGAAAAGTATCTCTATCTGAGCAGCTTGCATGTAGCAGAAGCTCGATACATGGCAGCTGCTATTACTGTAAGAACTTGGCTTCTCCTCTATTGTAATTGATGGTATTTAAATAATAATGTAATTCAACATTTTAAGGGTTTTCACACTTAAAGCATGTGACAGCTGTTGCTTACTTGGCTGTTTTTTTTTTTCCTGCACATGGATCTTCTTTAGAAAAGGACCAATTCATATTTCTGTCTTTGGCTCTAGCATATAAAAGATATTTAAATAACACTTGGATGTAAAAAAATTTGAGGTTTAATTGTAGCTGTTTTAAAATAATAAAGGTAAGAATTTTTTAAATGTTAGTATTTTTCAGTGTGTGATCTGAGATCTGCATCAGAAACTTGGAGGATGGAGTTGAATAGAGATGTGGGGGAAAACTGCTTGTTAAAATGCCGGTTCCAGACCTACTCTGCCAGAATCTCTGAGATGGGGGGGTTGGTGCTCAAGGACCCTGGATTTCAATAGGAATTCCAGTTGACTCCTGGAAATGCTGAATTTTTGATAATTGCTTTTCCAATGATAGAAAGCTCGTAATAAGAATGACCCACTCGAAGTGGTGTGAAAACCAACTAGAAAGCTTGTGCAAATGTAGATTCAGTGAACTCCCCTCAAACTGTAAGAGCCAGTGAGTCTGTGGTGGAGGCCAGGAATCTGGTTTTTTACCAAACATCCTTTCTGTGCCCCTCCCCCCTGGCCCCAGTATACAGTCTGCAGGTATCTGTATGTTAAGCTTTGAGAAACAGGAACTAGCTTCTCTTCTTTTTCCTGATTTGATCACTGCTACTCCCATGTTGATTTTGTGTTCTTGCATTTAACTGAAAAGTGATGAATGTTTACACGTTTCTCTGTCTGGATTTCACCTACACCAGACTGTGATCATGGGGAGAGCATAAGTAAGCATGTGATTCTTTTGGCTGTGGTTCGTGGGGAGGGATCTGTGAAGTGCTTGAAGTTGACTCTAGAGTGACCCATGTTGCCCCTGTCTAGCATTAAGTGTTAATAAATATGTTCTTGAGATAGGTCAGTGTTACACCTGCCTGAAAAACTTGCTCAAGTGATGTAGAGGGAGGTAACTATATGCTCTTTAGTGCTTCCTGAGTCCTAGGCACTCTGCAGCTGAGCTGAGTTACCTAACTCCAGAGGAGATGGGAACATGGGAGTGATAGCAATGGGGTTTTTGATTCAGGGGTTGCCAGAGAACACCGAAGTCCTGGAAGAGACTGACTCTTCGTTCCTTCTGTGGGGACATCCTCCACATCAGAAATGGGGACTACCAAGTGTTGGGTCAGGAAGCTTCCCTGGAGAAGGAAATGGCAAGCCACTCCAGTATTCTTGCAGGGAAAACCTCATGGACAGAGGAGCCTGGCAGGCTATAGTCCATGGGGTCGCAAGGAGTCAGACATGACTGAAATGACTGAACACACACATACACACAAGCATATTGTATTGCAGCCTCTACCCTGGGATACACACAGTAGCTGGATCCTGGCGGGCTGGAGGCTGACTCTCGTGGTCACCTGCCCTATGCACAGTTGTGTTGCCAGCTTGTATGTGTGTGTGTTGGGGCTGGAGTGTACAGAGAAGTCAGGGTGGGTGAGTGTGTCTGACCCTGACCTCTCAGCAACCAGGCACATCCCAGGAAGGGGAGGGGGCCAGAGAACAGTGGTGGAATGTGAGCCCCACTCTGTGGACTTGACCCAGTGGCCCCCATCTGAGGGCCACAGTGGATGCAGGGTGTGAGGAGGAGGGAAAAAGGCTGGGTTCCAGGATGTCAGGATTCAGGCAGAGGACTGAGAACCCATCAGGGAGCCTTGGGGAAGTGCAAGAGGCAGGACTATGTGTGAACTGAGGCTCTAAATCATCGGTGCAAAACAAAGCCCAATTTGTAAAGAAATTCGGTATGGTAAGTAAACAGCATTAAATACCATTGCTGGGCCCTTTTGAGTGAGGGACCCTGTGCATCCACCAGGTCACAGGTCCCTGAAGCCAGCCCTGAGTCTGGGGACCAAGCCTTTTTGCTCCTCTCCCGTAGACGCAAAGGGGATTTTTGGGTTCTCAGTTTTTCACAGGTGTTGAGGAGTCTCCTCATTGTTCTTGCATGGATAGAGCAAAACAAACTTCTGGACCAAAATAGTATTGCAAAATAAAATTGCAAATCAGTACATGTTTTTGTTCTTTTGCTCCATAAGTTTTTGTTCTTTTGTTTGTGTTTTGGTGATGAGCAATGATTACAAAGCGCTATTAAAGGTCTAAGCAACTCTTCCCTCTTTGGGGATCATTTAAGGGATTTTTTTCTTTTTTTCCTTGAGAACTCCCTGTAGACTTCAGTCTTAGATGCCCACAGGGAACATGGTCTAATTCTAGGGAGATGACATCGGTTTCTTCTGAGAGAGACCACATGTGCATTTGATGTGGATATATAATATTTTCCACATGTGACCACAAAGCAGCCCAAATCCTCCATCACAGGAGACATGATTATGACTTTAAATAGATCCAGGGAAAACAGCAGGTGATGAGGGTAAATAAAACTATGACTAGTAGGTTCTCCTTGCCTCTGAGGCTTCCATTTAATAATTAATACAACTTTAGAGGCCACTTAAAGATACTCTCTGGGGATTATATTGATAAGAGCAATGAGATGTACTGTGTATCGTGGTTTTCCTTGTCAACTTGAAGACAATTTGCATGCTTTTTCTTGCTAAATCAGAGTAGCATTATGGTCTCATGTCTTTTCAAGGGGTGTGTGGCTATTGGATGGAAATGACATTGGTTGGCCTTCATGCTTTCAGACTTTTTCATGGGAATAGAGTAAAATATTTCTTTTTCTGACTCCTATGCTCCATGTAGTACTTTTTAAGCTGAAGTGTCTTGAAGTTGTGTGGATACCAAGTAGGTTTACAGTTAGATATGCCGAATGGCACAATAGTGGTCGTCTTCTAAGAGAAAGTAAATAGGACAATACTGTCAACTCTTAGAAGACTCTGGGATTTTGTAGGGATGGCTTCCAGGGGGCTGGTTTCTCTGAGGAAAAGAAGGCAGAGTAGGCTGATTCTCTCCTGATCTTTGAGGATGAATGTCTGGTGTGCTGGAGAAGAGGAAGTGCCTTGTCCTAATTGTGTTTCCCTTCTTTTTTCCACTGTAGCTTCATTTCCTTATTTTCTTTGTTCCTTTGTCCACATTACTTGCTGACCTACTGTATATGTCTTTGATTATTTATTTCTCAACTGTCACCCCTGGCAGCGTACAAACATCATAACGGCGCGGACTGCGTGCTTTGTTCTCTTCTGCACACCCAGCCCCGAGCCCAGTGACTGCAGTGACAATAATAGGTGCCGGTAGCTACATGACTGCAGCACTTGGCGGTGTTCTCACCCACCTGACGCTGGTATCACTTGATCCTCACAATAGCCCTTGGAGATAAGTAATATTTTAACCCCTGCTTTATAATGGGAAAAACTAAAGCCTAGAAAACTTGAGCAGATTTCCCAGAATTCACACTGCTGGCGAGTGGGAGAACAATGGTTTGAACCGAGGCTGAGTGGCTCCGTCGTTTGCATCTAGAGCTTCACGGAGGCGGGAACCCTGACTGCCTGCTTTCCTCCACCGCCAACGCATACTGAGCTCTCAGTGAGTATCTTCTGAATAGATGAACGTTTCGGCCTGAAGCGTGACATCCCTGTCCAGAGGGGCGGTGGCCCTGGGAGACTGATGGTGCTGAGGCGGGCTACAGGGACTGGCTGCTTCTCAAGCAGCTGGGTGTGGCTTGTTTTCAGGGATGCTATCCCTCACGCTTGTCAGGGGGACTTCTTCACCTTCTGTCCACTCTTCCCTCACCTGCATATGGGTTTCTGGGGGCCAGGGGCTGTTCTGGGAGAAACAGATCTGCCCATCCATCCAGGTAACTGCGTTCCTCTGATGTGCAGCTGAGCCAATGACATTGGTAGCACCTTCATGTCCCCTGATCAGTGTCCGGGACCTCATCCGTGGGCCTTATAAGTTGCTTAGCTCAAGAAGTGTGTGGTCTCCATTCCCTCAGGTTGTATTCTACTTGATGTCACTTCCCGGGTCACTCAGACAGTAAAGAATCAGCCTGCGATATGGGCGACCCAGGTTCACCTGAGTTGGGAAGATCTTCTGGAGAAGGAAATGGCAACCCACTCCAGTATTCTTGCCTGGAAAATTCCATGGACAGAGCCTGGCAAGCTATAGCCACGGGGTAGCAAAGAGTTGAACACAACTGAACAACTAATGCACACACATATACACGAACATAAAGGGCTCTTCCTGGGGACAAGCCTTCCTTTTCGCTCTCTTTTTAAAAAATTTCTGGATTAAAAAAATGTTAATTTATTTTTAGTTTTTTTGCTGTGCTGGGTCTTCGTTGATGCATGAGAGCTTTCTGTATTTGTGCGTGGGCATTGTGGCACTTTTCTTCTTGCAAAGCACAGGCTCTAGACTCGCGGGCTTCAGTAGCTGTGGTGCATGGGCTTAGTTGCCCCATGGCATGTGAAATCTTCCCAGATCAGGGATCGAACACATGTTGCCTGCATTAGCAGGTGTGTGTTTGAGGGGCTATGGAAAAGGGAGGTGTCAAGGTACCACTGGACCACCAAGGAAGTCCCTCTTCTCTTTTCTTTTGTCAAACTAAAAACCCTCTGAGGGGTGTGTGTGTGTGAGAGAGAGAGAGTGTGAGTGTAAGTGAAAGAGGAAAGAAACAGGCCGAGCTAACTCCATCTTGAAAAAGAAGGCAACTCCATCTTACATTCCCAGTCAACTTTGGACTCTGTGCCTGGTAGCCATGGAGATCACATACCCACGGCCGAACAGACCTCCTGGACAGATAGATACCAGATTCCATTCCAAGATTTCCCTTCTCCAGAAAGAATGTAATAATCCCCTATGTAGTCAGTCACCTTTGTCATCTTTATGCCACTCACTGGTGTAGGTTACAGTGTATAACCAGCTGACTCTTCTGATTATGGATCATGGCTGTGACCTGACTGTATCTCCCTTTAACATTTTCCAGGCTAGGTCTAAGGAATTTGGGGATGTGAGCTTGAGCATGTACACTTAAGGCATGTAAGGTTTTTGGGGTCCCTGGCTAAAGAGGATACTCTGCCTTGGACTCGCTGGTGTAATAAACTGCACTCCACTATCCACGCTGTCCTTCTGACTGAGTTTGTTTCCCAGAGTGTTTGACTATAACCTAAGTATGTGTAAGAGAGAGAAGTTACTGTGGCTGGGCCCAGAAAGCATTTTTATTAGCCTTAAAAACAATTATAAAACATTCTATTTCCCTTATTCTCTCTTATTGCCACGTAGTGTTAAGATGTGAGTCCAACAGCAGCTTTAGAAAAGCATGTTACTTCTGTGTGTGTGTTTGGGGGGCTGTGCTGGTGTGAATTTGCAGGCTTGTGTACCTAGTTGGGAAGGAAAAGGCAGAAGGTACCAAGGTACAGCTGCGTGGAAGCTAGGTTTCAAGTAACAAAATACAAAGGTGTCCCTGCGGTTGGGACTGTTAAACTTTGCAGCCTATTAATACACACAATGGGGGGTCGTCATGCCTCGCCTGCTTGGAAGTGACATACTGCACCCCTACTGGGACACAAAGGCTGCCTTGGGAATCAGGGTGCTCACCACAGTTGAGGGCGGGCCTCTCAACTAAGAAGGAAGTAAGCAGAATAAAAGAGGCCTTCATCTGTGGACACCTGACAAGCTGAGTCCTGCTTCTGTTGCCAGGGAAGTTGGTTTTAGAATCAACATTTGAGATAAGCCCATAAAAACTGAACAAAGAAATTGAACTACTGTTTCACAATCAAGTTTCTGATAATCATGAAGGATGCCTTGGGACTATCCCATACATCCACCAACAAGGCACATATGTTAATAGTATAAAATTCATTTGGCAGCAAATATCCTTTTTTCTTATCATATATTCTCATAGGTGAACTTGTGAGCTTATATTTTGTCAAATACACCTGATTAGGAAATGTCATTCAAGCTTTTAGCTTATATCAGTGGTTTTCATTTTTAAGCTATCTTCATCCTTCTATTAATAATTCTAAAGTTTGGTGTGGAGACAAAAAGCCCCATTGGAAAGGAATTATAACAGATATGGTTTACTTCTGCTTATCTAGTCATCATAGACTTTATAGACTTTGGCACTAGAAAATCACATCAGTGCTTCAAAAATCTTGAACTGTGATGTTAAAGAGTAATTATAAAGAGGAATGTATCTATGTGAGTCCATGGTAACGATTTTTACATGCTCAAAGAAAAGCATGGTGATCTTTGTACAGGACTAAACTCTTTCTAGATCATTACTAAGCACAGGGTAGGTCATTAGTTCCTTGCTTAAAAAAAAAAAATTACAACAGGGGAAAAAAGGTGTGCCAATTCTCTCTCATTTTTGTGGAGGAAAAAGCCAGTAATAGTAATTTTGTGGAGGAAAAAGCCAGTAAGCAATANCTCGATGGGCATGAGTCTGAGTGAACTCTGGGAGCTGGTGATGGACAGGGAGGCCTGGTGTGCTGCGATCCATGGTGTCGCAAAGAGTCAGACACAACTGAGCGACTGAACTGAACTGAAAGATACATGGCAATTTACAGTAGGACGGTTAGTTTGGCTTTCCTGAGAGGGTGATATTTGATTAGATATTTACAGGAGGTGGGGGCTTCCCTTGTGGCTCAGCTGGTAAAGAATCTGCCTGCAATGCAGGAAACCTGGGTTTGATCCTGGGTTGGGAAGATCCCCTGGAGAAAGGAAAGGCTATCCACTCCAGTATTTTGGCCTGGAGAATTTATGGACTGTATAGTCCGTGGGGTTGCAAAGAGTCAAACATGGCTGAGTGATTTTCACTTTCACTTTATGAGAAGTGAGGGGATTAGTCGTATAGATGTCTTGGGGATGAACAGTTCAGGCAAAGGCAACAAGCCAGTGTGAATGCCCTGTGTGAGCACACTCAGCATGTGTGAGAATAGCCAGGAAGCCTATGGGGCTGGTGTGTAAATGAATGAGTAATAGTACTTGAGGTCAGGGCAGAGGGGAGTTTAGCATCTTTTAGGTCATGGAAGGACTTTGACTCTTACTGGAAATGGAAGCCATTGCAGGGTTTTGAGCTGAAGGATAACTTGATCATGCTGACTTATAAGGATAAGTCTGACTGTACTCTGGATGATCAAGAGTAGAAGTAAGGAGACCAATTAGGCTATTGCAGTCATCTAGGTGTCTTGTCTGTTGTTGAATAGCAAACTTGCTAGTTTAAAACTTACCCCCAAACTTGCTAGTTTAAAACAACAAAGGTATTATTTCATAGTTTGTCAGTCAAGAATTTAGGCATGGCTTATCTGGGTCCTCTGACTCAGGGTCTCTCGTAAAGATGTGATCAATGTATCAGCTCAAGGCTTGATTAGGGGAGGATTCACTTCCAGATTCACTCACATGGAAGTTAGTTCCTTGTGGCTTATTGAACTGATCCCTTAATATTGGTCACAGACCATCCTCAGATTCTTGTCATAATATCCTCTTCCTCGGAGAGCTTACAACAACATGGCAACTTGCAGGAGAGCAAATGAGTAAGGAGGGGAGGCAGGGAGGGAGCGAGAGAGATTGATTTGGAAGTCTGAGTATTTTAAAAGCTGGAAACTGGTCGTTAGTTTCTAATATCGCATTTCTCCAAATATGTGAATAAAGATTCATCAAACAAAAAAACCAAGCCCCCGCAAATCACTAATATCCCATTACTTCTGTCATATTCTTTCTGTCAGAAATGAGACACTAAGTCCCACACATACTCAAGAGGAAGAGATTGTACAGGGGTGTGAATATCCGGAGCTGGGATCACATCCAGCCATTTCAAAGCTCTTACCTAACGAGCTTTGCAAAAGATGATGCTAGAGAAGTAGCAATAGCGGTGATGAGAAGTGGTGTCAAAATACATAGAAAATCTTGGAACTATAATTCATGACCTATTTTTATTGTGCAGATAACTTCGGGCACCTTGTATAATATTAATACGTCTGGGCTTCTAATTGAAAGTCTACTCACCTGTACATAATTAAAACATAGAGTTTAGCCAAAATTTACAAAGCTAATACATGATAGATCCTGTTTTAAACCCTGGCAATCTGTATTTACACTGTTAGTCTGAGAAGGATGCTAGGAATAATGAAGTAGATAAACTGTTTTGTAAAATGCAATGTGCTATACAGATACAAGTCAAGCATAGGCGCAAGAGTAGTGACAGAATTTGAGCAGTGCTGGGCAAAGGAGAGAGCCCTTCTGTCTTTCCCTGTGTGAATCATTTGTTTCTGTGGAGGCGGAAGCAGAGACTGATTCCTTCTGTAGTGTGTTTCTACAGAGTATGGCAGTGTTTAGAAGCTACCTGGGATAAAGCCATATGGATTTTGACCTAGAACTCAATCACAGGCTAGAGAAGTAAGGATGGCTGGGAACAGATGGAGAGTGTAATTTAATGTGGGGCTAGTTCTGTTTTCAACAAAGAAGGCATGTGACCCTAATGAGGCATAATGGCTTAACAGGACCCTGCAGTGGCATGAGGTCTGGTTCAAAGTAAAATCAACCGGAGAGTAGGAAGTTCAGAGTAGGCCTTTCGAGCTGGGTCAGGCTGGCTACTATTTGCAGTGGGACTAGAAGGAGGTGAGTCTGTTGAACTAGTAAAACACTGGGAGGCAAAATCCTTGATAATGTTTGGATAATAGAGCCACTGACAGCCATTCTAATATTTATATAGAAACTCCAGATTTCTTGTGAGTAGTTTTTGTGTGATACTTCTGTTTCCCTTCTTTTATTTCATATTATCTGTATCTTTATATTTGAAAGGAGTTTCTTGGTACCATATAGTTTCTTGGTACCATATAGTTTTTATCTAGTGTGACAGTCTCTGCCTTTTATTTAGTGTTTAGATTGTTTAATGCAAATAACAATATGAATTAGTTTTAAATATATAATTTTGCTTCTTGTTTTTATTTGTACCATCTGTACTTGCTGCTTCTTTTCTGCCTTCTTTTGGATTGAATATTTTTCTGAATTTAATTCTATCTTCACTATTGACTTAGCTATACGTCATATTTTTCGAAGTTACTCAGTTACATTGAATAATGTACATTTTAACTTATAGCCAACTTTCAAATAATGTTATATCAAAATATAACTTATGAATCTCATAGCAGTATACTTTCATTTCTCTCTCCCATTCTTGATACTTTTGTTGCCCTAAGTTTTATTTCTGTGTATGTTCTTATAATATATTGTTACTATTTTTGCCTTAATCAGTTATCTTTTAAAGAAATTAACAAATTAGAAATAAGAGCTTTTTATTTACCAGCATATATACTATTTCTGGCATTCATTATTCCTCTGTGAGGATCCAGATGTCCATTTAATATCATTTTCTTTTTGCCTGAAGAATATCCTTTTATGTTTCTTATGGTGATTCAGCTTTTATTCAGCTTTTACTTTTCTAAAAGGGCTTTTATCTTTCCTTCATTTTAAAAGATCTTTTCACAGGACATATTTCTAGGTTAACATTTGTTTATTCTTTTTTTAGTGTGATTGAAAACACACACACAAAATTCACTATCTGTACCATTTTAAGTGTATAGTTCAGTAGTGTTAAGTATATTTACATGATTGTAAGATAGATCTCCATAACTTTTTCATCTTACAAATTTGAAACTCTATGACCATTAAAAACAGTTCCTCCTTTCCCCTTCCTCCAAGCCTAAACCTCTTATACATTGCATTTCTATGATTTTGACTTCTTGAGGTATCTCATCTAAGTAGAATCATATCGTATTTGTCCTCTTTTTTTTTCTCCCCCAAACTTTAAACTTTTTATTTTATATTGGGGTATATAGCCAGTTAACAATGCTGTGATAGTTTGAGGTGAACAGAAAGGGGACTCAGCCATACATGTGTTTGCCCTCTTGTAACTGGATTATTTCACTTAGCATGGTGCCCTCAAAGTTTATCCATGCTGCAGTGTGTGCCAGGATTTCTTTGCTTTTTCAGGTTGCATAGTATTTCATTCTATGTATATATCACACTTTATTTATGCATTTATCTTTTGATGGACATTTGGGTTGATTCTAATTCTTGGCTATTATAACTAACACTGTTTTCAGTATAGGTATGCAAATATCTCTTTGAGGCCCTGCTTTCAATTCTTTTGGATATCTACTCAAAAGTGGGATTGCTGAGTCATATGGTAGTTTTATTTTTTATTTTTTGAGGTACTCTCATACTGTTTTCCATAGCAGTTGTACCATTTTACAATCTCATCATCGGGGTTGGAGCAAGGGTTCCAGCTTCTCCACCTACCCACCAATATTTGTTTCTTTTTTGTTTTGTTTAATAGCATCTGTCTTAATGGCTTTGAGGTGATGTCTCATTGTGCTTTGGGTTTGTATCTCTCTGGCAGTTAGTGATTTTGAGGGATTATGAGTATTTTCATATGTTTGTTTGCCATTTGTATACCATATTTGGAAAAATGTCTTTTCAAGTCCTTTGCTGATTTTTAAATTGAGTTTTTTGTTGTTGTTGAAATTTTAGTTCTTATAGCTCAGTTGGTAAAGAATCTGCCTGCAATGTGGGAGTCCTGGGTTCAATCCCTGGTTTGGGAAGATCCCCTGGAGAAGGGAAAGGCTACCCACTCCAGTATTCTGGCCTAGAGAATTCCATGGAGTGTATAGTTCATGGGTTTGCAAAGAGTCAGACACAACTGAGCAACTTTCATGTTTCATGTACTCTGGATACCCCATATCAGATAAGTGATTTGTAAATATTTTCTCCTATTTCATAGGTTGCCTTTTTATTCTGTTTGCTGTGTATTTTGATGAACAGAAGTTTTTAAGTTTGATGCAGACTCATTTGTCCACTTTTTATTTGATTCCTAGGAATATTCATTTATTCTTTCAGCACTTTAACATGCTCTTTCATTGTATTCTAGTTTATACAGTTTCTGCTGAGAAGTCTGTGATATTCTTAGCTTTGTTCCTCTGAATTTAATGTGTCTTTATTCCTCTGACTCTTAAAATATTTCCTCTTTATTAATGGTTTTAAGCAAGTTGATTGTTTTCCTTGATTGTGATTTCTTTGTTTTATTCCTTCTTGGACTTTGTTGAGTCTCTTAAATTTGTGAATTTGTACTTTTCATCAATTTTGGAATATTTTCAAACATTATTTCTTCAAATGTTCTTTTCATTTTTCCTCCTCCTTGTGGAACTTCAATTACAGTTATGTTAAAGCTGTTAATATTGTTCCTTAGATCACCAAAACTTGTTTAGTTTTTAGTGATTTTTTTTCTCTTTATGCTTCATACAGATAGTTTCTGCTCCTATCTTCACATCTGCTGATGTTTTCTTCTGCAGTGTCTAATCTGCTGTTGATCCCATTCAGTAAAATTTTTATTTCTGACACTTGATTTTTTTTTGTTGTTTGCTTGCTTCTACTGACTATTTTCTTGTTTATAGTTTGTTTTCCTTGCTTCTTTTCCTGCCTAGTAATACTTTGGGATCAGGTTGAGGACCAGGTTTTTCTGTTTGAGTCTTTTCTTTCAGTAATTATTTTTAAAAATTTGTCTTTTGGCCATGCTGAGTGGCGTGTGGTATCTGAGTTTCCCACCGGGGATTGAACCTGCATCCCCTGCAGGGAAGTGTGGAGTCTTGACCACTGGACTGCCAGGAAAGCCCCAGCATCAGTGTTCACTGGGTAAGGTCAGATAGAGGATTATTATGGACTGAATTTTGGCCAAAGTTTATATACTGGAGTCTTATTTCCCAGGACCTCAACATGTGTCTTTTTTTGGTGATAGCATCTTTATAGAGGTAATCAAGTAAAAGTGAGGTTATTGAGATGCGTCAGTGTCCAGTGTGACTGCTGTTCTGATAAAACGGAGAAATTTGGACAAAGAGATGCATAATAGAGGGAATATGATGTGAAGAGACAAAGAGAAGATATGCATTTTAAGCCAGAGAGTGAGGCTTCAAACAGAGCCTTCTCTCAAAGCCCTCAAAAGGAACTGACCCTCCCAATAGCTTGATCTCAGACTTCTAGCCTCAAAAACTGGGAGATAATAAATTTCTGTTTTAAGCCACTCATTTTGTGGTACTTTGTCTTGGCAGGCCTTGGAAACTAGTATGAGCACTTATGCAGAACTACATATTATAGACTGACCTGGTAAGAGGAAGAGGCATGTAGGGAGCAGTGGGCCACCGTGGAAGCTCGGGTAGGCTGTCTGTAAGACAGGCGGGCAGTCAGTGCTCACTCTTATCCAGTTTATGGATAGAAACAAATACCACCCAGACTGAGCAGACCAGGGCAAGGCAGCAGGCCTTGCCTCAGGTTTACTAAGAGCTTACTGTTTTTTGCTTATCTGATGAGAAGGATTTAGAAGGAAAAGTAGAATAAGACTTGAATTTTCTGTGTGAGTTGTGAAGGGGATTTGATGGCTTCAAAAGAGATTACTTGGAGTGCATAGATGGTTTGAAAGAAAAACACACAAATACTCTACACTTTGCCATTGGCATTTAAGAAACTTAATATCTTACTGCAGCAGGGTTACTTTATACTCCACTGCCGTGAAGGATTTTAAGATGTATGGGATGTGTATAAATCTTATTTTAATTAAATGCTTAGGACTTCTAAAGGCCCGCTCTGTCTCCCTCTTTGCTTCTCTCTCTCTGAATTATGTGGGTGACAGTGCAGATTTTTTGATCCCTGACTCATCCTTTTTACCTACCTACTCATTTGTTTATAATGAAAAAAATTCTTTTAGGCAGTTGAAATGGGAACTGTCTTAATATACAAAACAAAGGAGGAGGTCCAAATGTTACCTCCCAAACAGTTAGACTTTATTAAGAGAGGAAGTAAAAAGCCCCCAGACATTCACATTAGTGGGGAGTGAGGCATCTGGAGAGGCCTGTCAGAAGTCTGTAACAATGGATGTCATACCCACTACGCTGGCCTGGCCGGGGTCAAATTTAAAACTAAATTGGCCGGGCCTTCTTGATTTCTTTACAGCAGTTCCTAGGCTGAGAGGAGTTAAGCCAAAGAGGTTTTCATTAATGTGCCTTCTCCCTGAAGATTTTTAAGACTTGCAGTTTCAAAGAAAGCTAGATATCACCATGAGCCAAACTATTTAGTGAGATGTTTCTCCTCTGGGAGAAAGCCATTTGCTCAGATTCCAGCTTTTCAAATGTCAAATGTTATTCATCCCTACTTTGGCTCTTGTAAGCGTGTGTAGTCCCTTCTTTTCAATTTTTCATTTGAGAATGTTTTCTTCTACTAGTAGCTCAGGGAACTTTTACTTGCTGTTTGAAATCTAACCCTGGTACACAAAAAGGATGACTAATCCTACTTACTGGAATTTCAATGTTTTCATCAAAGCTGCAGTTTCCATTTCCAATTTTATATAATAAGGGCAAAATACCAACTGGCAAACATATTCTTTTTCTTTGTTGATTGGGATACATCACAATGTCTCCTGAGTTGTAATTAAAAGGGAAGTTTCATAATGGTGATTTTAGCAATTGAAAGAAAACTGTATCCAAGTGTATTTAAAGAGAGATTGGCTCATGATCTATGTACACAGTTAAGATATTTGCTCTGAAGCATTTAGAGTCAACCTTGCAGCTGTTTTTTTTTTTTTTTTTTTTTTTTCATCTGTACAGCAGGACATTAGGTTGCTCCTAGGCAGTAAGCATGGTATATACGCTGGAGTCACGGCCAATGGAAAGATTTTAGACCAACATACAAATGCTCATGCCATTAAAATGGCTTAGTAAAGCAATCATTGTGATGGCCATTGGAAAGATGAAAGCGGTTAACCAAAACCAAATTTTTATCTTTGTCCACAGCAGTAGTTTATTACTTCCTTCTGTCCTTAGCACTCTAAAAATGGATTTCTAGAATGCTGTTGGGAAGAACTCTTATCAGGAAGGTTCAGTGGAATTGACTTGAGACTTACTAGTGTGTGCTAAGTCACTTCAGTCGTGTCCAACTCTTTGTGGCCCAATGGACTATAGCCCACCACGCTCCTCTGTCCATGGGATTCTCCAGACAGGAATACTGGAGTGGGTTGCCGTGCCCTCCTCCAGGGGGTCTTCCTGACCCAGGGATCAGACCTGCATCTCTTATGTCTCCTGCACTGGCGGGTGGGTTACCACTCATGCCACCTGGGAAGCCCAAGACTTACTAGGCAGCTCTTTTAAGGCAAACTCTGACTAAAGGGAATGTAGATATTAACTTCTGATGGACTGAGATTTCCCAATCTTACTTTTCAACAGAATCACTTGGAGATTAATGAAAATATAGATCCCCAGATCCCATTCTCAGAGTTTCTGATTCAGTGGGTCAGTGTGTATATACAGTTGTTTTGAGATTATTCAGAGCACAGTTATGATAGGGAACCTTTGCCAGTTTGAGTAACTGTGGCAACAAAGTAATTACTCTGAGTTTTTTGATCTCCTATGTAGGGTCCGCTGAATTTGTTATGAAAAGGTAAACCTTTTAGTTCTTTGTTGAATCAATAGATCAGTCCCAACCTCCTGTTCTTTGTATGGCTTCTTGACTCCTCGGGGGAGTTTTTTGTGTATCAATTGACAAGCAATCAGCTGGAATCTTCCTTAGAAAACCAATGTCCTGAATGGACCTGGGTGAATATCAGAAACATTGTAAAACTACTTGAAAATATATTTTGCCCAGACCTTCTGAATCATAATCTTAGGAGGGGTATAGATCTCTATTCTTATATAGGCTTTGGAGTTCATTTTGAAAAGCAGTTTATTTTGAGAATCTGAATTATACGAATGCGACAAAGTGTTGATTACTGGTAGTGGGTGCTAACTGAAGCCGAATCGCCTATTTGTTGTTGTTGTTCAATCACTCAGTCGCGTCTGACTCTTTGAGTCCCCATGGACTGCAGCATTCCAGGCTCCCCTGTCCTTCACTGTCTCCTGGAGTTTGCTTAAACTCATGTCCATCGAGTCAGTGATGCCATCCAACCATCTCATCCTCCGTTGCCCCCTTCTCCTCCTGCCCTCAATCTTTCCCAGCATCGGGGTCTTTCCCATTGAATCAACTCTTCCTGTCAGGGGGCCAAGGTATTGGAGCTTCAGCTTCAGTATCTGTCCTTCTAATAAATATTCAGGGTTGATTCACTTTAGGGTTGACTGATTTGAATTACCAATACAGAAATCATATTAGTTTGACTAAGATGATTGAAACTGTTCATTTCACTATTTTATGATTACTTTATGCATGTGATCATTAGATATTTGGTAATGGGCCTAAGTCCTCTAGAGAAGAGCAGGAGAGATCTTTAACACTTAAAGCTCTCAGATACAGCTTAAGGTGAATCTTGAAGTATGGATAGGATCTGAA
The DNA here is from genome assembly GCA_006410615.1 of Neotragus moschatus. NCBI lineage: Eukaryota > Metazoa > Chordata > Mammalia > Artiodactyla > Bovidae > Neotragus > Neotragus moschatus. Next base: position 624,754 of record SJYA01000712.1, read on the forward strand.
TGGGTTATGGAGTGGTGAACAGGGAATTCTAGGTGAGGGAAATGAACCAGTGAAGTGATTACCATGGGAACTAGAAGGCCAGGCTAGCAGGACAATGTATTAACAGAGTGCAAACTCTATAGTGAGAAATAATGGAATATAAAATTGCACAGATTGAACTGAGGCCTAGGGAGTGGCTTGAACTTGCAAAAAGAATAATTAGGAATTTTGTAAATGCTAGTATTTTATTTTGGTATGGTGTGCACAAGTTCAGGAGGCAAGGCTGTGGCAATAATTGCAGAATAAGGAGACAGAATTTAGTAGTGGCTAGGGTAGGCTGCTGTCTATGTGGGCGCACAGAGTCGGGCACAACTGAAGTGACTTAGCAGCAGCAGCAGGAAATAACAGAAGGGCAGATTTGGTAAATAATATGTATATTGAGCATGAGCACAATATGTATAAAAGTAGCCTAAAAGAACAGTATTTCCTTTGTAGATTATTTCAAAATTTTCTGCTTAAGAAGAGACCATCTCATCAGAAGAAGGCAAACCATAGCTATCTCCACAATTGTGAAGTAGCTTCTTTGGTCAAATTGGCTTCTTTTAAAAATGATCAGCAAAGGCCCTCACACAACATTAACAAATTTTTTTTTAATGTGCACAGGCAACACTTTTTCAACTTAATCTCAGTATACAGTCACTCTAGTTTTTTGTTGATGTCGCAAGCAGACAGACATTCAGATATCTGAGTATTGTGAATAAGTAGGTAAGAGGAATGAGTATACTTAATTGTAAAGCTGTTTGAATAGTTTTTTCTTCTATTTTGCATAATGTTTACAATCTTTCAGTACTTTATACACACATAGTACTCTTTGACACAGGTTCAACAGACATCCTAGAATTTTCCTGGCTTCCTACCACCCTGCCCCTATGTATCTTTGAAGAGCCATTTCAAAAATTCCCTCTTGGGTGTATCTTTCCTTGGGGGCTCCTTTGCATGGCTCACTTTCAGTCTAATGGTTGCAGTTGCTCTTCATTCCTCTTCTCTCTCTCGCAGAGTCCTGATGCCACAGGACTTATTCAGCAGAGGTCTCTGGTTCAGGGCAGCAGATGGCCTATGTAAGAATCAGAGGATTCTTTCTATTACCAGAGGAATGTAAGATGTCAGAGTCCCCAACTAGCAGGGGTTTGGGGAGGTGATCTCTGAAATCTGTAGGTCTTGGAGCAAGACAGAGAAGCAATAAGAGTCGGAAAGGACTTGGAAAAAAATCTGCTTTGAGATGCAAACATATCAGGACCCAGGTTAACAAAGTAGCTGAAAAGTATGAATGTATTTACATCACATGAACGAGCTTCCAGTTCAGTTCCAGAGACGTTGATGCACGGGCATTGGGGTCATGGCATTGAATAAAGCTGGCCATAGCCTTTGCTTTTATAGATCCTTCCCTCAAAATGAGCTTAATTTATGGGGGAAAAAAAGGATTTTAGAATGTATACCAATATATTCTATTCTTTCACCCTATGGCAGTGACATGTGAATAACTTGAGTCTTGCTAGAAGCAAAGACTTCAGATTTTATTAGATCCAATAGTGAGTGTTTCTTCATGTTATTAAGTATGAAAATGAAACTGAATTATGGACATATTTGAACATCACAGATATTGAGTGCTAGTTGCTTAAAATGGAAACAAAGAACTATGGGATGAGGTTTTCTTATAACATTTTCTCGGAAGACTTGTTGAATTCGTCTTACTTTTTTTTTTCCTTCTTTTTGGAAATCCCAAGATTGCAATGGTTTTAAGTTTAGGAATTTCTAAGTTTTAATTCATCTCCAGTCACATGTTAAAGAATGGTCCCAATTATTACAGTGAACAAAACAGGAAAGAGAATTTGTCTAATAGTTTCAAATACATGATGCCAATTTGAATTTTCCTTAATGATGAAAACTCCTATCTAGTTATGTGAATTTTTTGACTGAGAGTTGAAGATTGGACTTTGAGCTAAAGCTTAGATTAATTTCATCTGATGTTAATCTGCCTTGTGCTCGGTTGCAAAGTCATGTCAGACTCTTTATGACCCCATGGACTGTAGCCCCCCCAGGCTCTGACTCTGTCCATGGGATTTCCCAGACAAGAATACTGGAGTGGGTTGCCATTACCTTCTCCAGTTAACCTGCCTTAGTGAGTACAATTAAGTCAAATTATAACTTGTGTATTTTAGAGTACACTTTCTGATTCATCTGTGGGCTCCTACAATTCCTCCTTCATTTCAGTGTCTGCTCTGCCATGGGAGAAAATGATAGGAGACACCACCCCAACAGTGTCCTCTGTTGTAGCTTAGGTTACTTCTACAGGGAAACATTAGTTTCCTAATGTTAAATCTTAGTTTAAGCATCATCTTAATTGAGCATCACTGGCTGGAAAGTCCAGTGGCTCACTGGAAGATTAATTTTCAGAGTCTTTCCACTCTCTGCCTTGGTCACATTCTCAACTGAAATTCAAGCTTGAGATTAAAAAGAGGATGCTCTTAAATGAACCCTTGAAGATGTCTTACCTAAACTTATGACAGTTGTTCTTTAAATATGAAGACTTTGATATTTCTGAAATAAAATGATAATTTTTCAGCATCAAGAAACTCTCTGAAGTATCAGCATTCCCAAGAAGAATTCATGTCTTTCTTCCCTTGCTTTCTACATGGATGTTTCAGTTCAGTTCAGTCGCTCAGTCGAGTCTGACTTTTTGCAGCCCCATGGACTACAGCATGCCAGGCTACCCTGTCCATCACCAATTCCCAGAGTTTACTCAAACTCATGTTCATTGAGTCGGTGATGCCATCTAACCATCTTATCCTCTGGCATTCCCTTCTCCTCCCGTCTTCAATCTTTCCCAGCATCAGGGTCTTTTCCAATAAGCTAGCTCTTCACATCAGGTGGCCAAAGTATTGGACTTTCAAGCTTCAACCTCTGTCCTTTCAATGAACATTCAGGACTTGTTGGATCTTCTTGCAGTCCAAGGGACTCTCAAGAGTCTTCTCCAACACCACAGTTCAAAAGCAGATGTTCAGAAGCTGGATAACACTGTTAGAATGTTAATTCATGTTTTGGGTTCAGTTTCATAGCTCAACATCTGATATTTATTATGGGCTCACCTGTGGTTTATTTCATTTTATTATTTTTTTTAACACTATGGCTCACATTTTTAAAGATCATTTAAGACACTGACTTTTGACACTGTTAAGTTCTCTTCTCCCTGGGCAGTGCTGTTAATATCAGATAGTTGGCCTTTTTTTTTTTTTTTTTTAGTGCCAGAAACTCCCAGCAGATGTCATTGTAAGGCAGATTTGTTTGGCAAGGCTTTTCTAGAATAGCAAATAGAATTGTCGCCTGTCACCTGTCATAGGGCTGTGTGTATTGGGTACCGGATTTAATTCATGTAATCTCACCAGGGTGGGGATTGTTAAAAAGATGTAAAGAGACTCCTGGGATTCTTGCTGCCTTTATGTGATTTGGGAAAATTGTTTTCCTTCAGTGTAAATTAGAGAAGGAAGAAGAGCAGCCTTGCACTCGAACGTCTCCTGGGCTGTCGGGCTTAACATAAGGCACTGCTGTGCTCTCGCGCTGCAGCAAGGCAACAGGGGAGGACAAAGTTGCGGAGAAGCAGAGAGCGAGGGAGCTGGGATTCAAAATGGAGCAGGCTCATTGACCTGGGGATTCTGTGTCCTTAGTACCAAAGGGGAAACACAAAAATGGACATAAAAACTTAAGTCCTTACTTTGCCCCAGGCTTCCCTGGTGGCTCAGATGATGAAGAATGCACCTGCAGTGCGAGGGACCTGGGTTCGATCCCTGGGTCAGGAAGATCCCCTGGAGAAGGGGAGGGCTACCCACTCTCCTGTTCTTACTTGGAGATTCCATGGCCAGAGGAGCCTGGTGGGCTCCAGTCCCCGGGGTTGCAAAGAGTCAGACACAACTGAACGACTAACATTTTACCATGTCCAGTAGATCACAATGACTGATACTTATGTTAAAAAAAAAAAAAAGTTATATTGGAACCACCCAACATTTCATGGCTGTCAAATTCAGTTAGAAAATATAGTTTCTCCCAGGGAAGGCCAGGGTACATTGACTTATTTGCTGTCAATGTAAATGAAAGTCAAATCTAAATTCTGATTAGATTCCACCTAGACAGGTAATGATTAATGTTTTCCACGCTTATTAAGGCATAACTGACAAACTGAATATATTTAAGGTATTCTACTTGGAGATTTGATAAACATATACATTGTGAAATGATTATACAGCTAATTAACATATTCAAATCAATCTGTACTTTTTTGTTTTTTTGTTTGTTTGTTCATGGTGAGAATGCTTAATTTACTCCTCTCAGCAAATTCAAGTATACAGTAGAGTATTATTAACTGTAATCACCATGCTATACATTGTACCTCCAGAACTTATTCAGCTTCTGAGAGTTTGTAACCTTTGATCGACATCTCCCTGTTCCTCCCACCCACTAGTCCCTGGCAATCATCATTCTACACTGTAGTTTCTGTGAGGATTACCTTTTTGAGTTTTACATTCCACATGTAAGTGATACTATACAGTCAGTATTTGTCTTTCTCTGGTTTATCTCATTTAGCACAATGCCCCCTGGGTTCATCCATGTTGCTGAAAATGGTAGCATTTCCTTATTTTTCTATGGCTGAATAATATTCCATTATATGTGTGTGTGTATATATACACACAGTCAGTTCAGTTCACAAGAAACACCAGGAGTAACAGGCAAATTTGGCCTTGGAATGCGGAATGAAGCAGGGCAAAGACTAATAGNTTAACTCAGATGACCATTATATCTACTACTGTGGGCAGGAATCCCTTAGAAGAAATGGAGTAGCCACCACGGTCAACAAAAGAGTCCAAAATGCAGTACTTGAATGTAATTTCAAAAACGACAGAATGATCTCTGTTCGTTTCCAAGGCAAACCATTCAATATCACCGTAATCCAAGCCTGTGCCCCAACCAGTAACAATGAAGAAGCTGAAGTTGAAAGGTTCTATGAAGACCTGCAAGACCTTTTAGAACTAACACCCCAAAAATATGTCCTTTTCATTATAGGGGTCTGGAATGCAAAAGTAGGAAGTCAAGAAACACCTGGAGTAACAGGCAAATTTGGCCTTGAAGTACGGAATGTATCAGGGCAAAGGCTAATAGAGTTTTGCCAAGAAAATGCACTGGTCATAGCAAACACCCTCTTCCAACAACACAAGAGAAGACTCTATACATGGACATCACCAGATGGTCAACACTGAAATCAGATTGATTATATTCTTTGCAGCCAAAGATGGAGAAGCTCTACACAGTCAGCAAAAACAAGACCAGGAGCTGACTGTGGCTCAGATCATGAACTCCTTATTGCCAAATTCAGACTTAAAGAAAGTAGGGAAAACCGCTAGACCATTCAGGTATGACCTAAATCAAATCCCTTATGATTATACAGTGGAAGTGAGAAATAGATATGAGGGACTAGATCTGATAGATAGTGTGCCTGATGAACTATGGAATGAGGTTCGTAACATTGTACAGGAGACAGGGATCAAGACCATCCCCCTGGAAAAGAAATGCAAAAAAGCAAAATGGCTCTCTGAGGAGGCCTTACAAATAGCTGTGTGATTATTATTGACAAGGAAAGCCACCAAAGAAAAGCTACCAGGAATAACACATATTTTATTAACTGGTTATTAACAGAATAATTACCCGAGGTCTGAACCCCACCTTTGTTCAATGTAAGACTTTTCTTATTTGTTGAAAGATTTTTAACANCTGAGGAGGCCTTACAAATAGCTGTGTGATTATTATTGACAAGGAAAGCCACCAAAGAAAAGCTACCAGGAATAACACATATTTTATTAACTGGTTATTAACAGAATAATTACCTGAGGTCTGAACCCCACCTTTGTTCAATGTAAGACTTTTCTTATTTGTTGAAAGATTTTTAACAAGAAAATGGATATGGTGATGATGAAATTAGTGGCAGAATTTAGATTGATTTAGTGCACAATGTATTGTGCTCTGTGTTTCTTCATGAGTCCAACAATACATATATGCAAAGACTATTTTTTCCTATATTGAAAATGTTCACTTAGCACCAAAACCCTTCTCCTGATCTATTTCTCACCCTCCCTGCACTTCAAATTTCTTTAAAGAGTGACCCACACCTGCTGCTGCATTTTCCTAGCAGCCAGCCTTTTCTTAACCCACAGCAAAGCAGTCCGATAACTAAAAAATACCCATGAAGGTCATCAGTGACCTTCTAGTCCCTAAATTTTCTTGACTTCTATGGGACTGTCACCTTGAACCTTTNGGGGGTGATGGAATTCCAATTGAGCTATTTCAAATCCTGAAAGATGATGCTGTGAAAGTGCTGCACTCAATATGCTAGCAAATTTGGAAAACTCAGCAGTGGCCACAGGACTGGAAAAGGTCAGTTTTCATTCCAAATCCAAAGAAAGGCAATGCCAAAGAATGCTCAGTATATACACACAGACACAGCAAATGTTCTTTATACTGCAATAAACATTCATTTCCTTTGGATATATATACACACAGAGGAGTGTACTGCTGTATCAGATGGTAGTTCTACTTTTTTGAGAAACTTCCCTACTATTTTCCATAGTGGCTGTACCACTTTACATTTCCACCAGCAGTGTACAAGGGTTTCATTTTCTCCACATCCTGGTCAGCATTTATCTCTTGTCTTTTGGGTAACAGCCATCACAGGAGGTGTGGGGCAGATCTCATTGTGGTTTTGATTTGTGTTTCCCTGATTAGTGATGTTCACTACTCTTTCATATACCTGTCAGCCAACTGTGTGTGTTTGGGGGAAATGTCTGCAGATCTTTGCCCATCTTATAATCAGATTATTGGGTTTTTTTTTGCTATCAAGTTATATAAGTTCCTTATACATTTTGAACATTAACCTCTTATCAGATAAATGGTTTGCAAATATGTATTTGGATTTTGTTGGTTGCTTGTTCTAAGAATTCATCTGTTTCTTTAGGTTGTTCAGTGTATTGGCCAATAATTGTTTGTGGTTGTCTCTTAACTGTATTTTGTGTTTCTGTGTTATCAGTTCTAACATCTCATTCTTTATTTCTTATTTATTTGAGTTTTCTCTTTTTCCTTTAGCCTGGCTAATAGTTTGTCAATTTTGTTTATCTTTTCACAAAGCAATTCTCAGGTTCATTGATCTTTTATCTTGATTCTCTGGTCTCTATTTCATTTATTACTGCTCTCATCTTTGTTGTCTCTTTCCTTTTATCAACTTTGAGCTTGCAAGTGAAAGTTGCTCAGTTGTGTCTGACTCTTTGTGACCCCATGGACTGCAGTCCATGGAATTTTCCAGGCCAGAATACTGGAATGGGTAGCTTTTCCTTTCTCCAGGGGATCTTCCCAACCTAGGAATCGAACCCAGGTCTCCTGCATTGCAGGCAGATTCTTTACCAGCTGAGCCACAAGGGTAGCCCAAGAATACTGGAGTGGGTAGCCTATCCCTTCTCCAGTGGATCTTCCTGACCTAGGAATCAACCCGGGGTCTCCTACATTGCAGGTGGATTCTTTACCAATTGAGCTATCAGGGAAGCCCATAGGTTGTTCTGTTTCTAGTTTCTTAAGGTGTAAAGTTAGATGATTGATTTGAACATTTATTATCTTTCTTTTTTCTTAAGTGTTTCTTGCTATAACCTTCTCTCTTAGAAATGCTTTTGTGCATTCTGTAAGCTTTGATATGTTGTATTTCCATTTTCATTGTTTCAGTATATTTTTGATTTCTCTTTTGATTTCTTCATTGATTCATTGGTTGTTTAGAAATGTCTTTAAGTTTCAAATATCTGTGAATTTTCCAGTTTTATTGCTGTTATTGATTTCTAGTATCATACCATTATGGTATGGTAAAAAGAAGATACTTGATATGATTTCAGTCTTTACTTTAAGACTTGTTTCATGACCTAACATATGATCTATCATGGAGAATGTTCTATGAATGCTTGAGAAGAATATATCTAGTCTTCTGACTTGAAGTTGACAAACTGATTGATGGAGAGTTTCCTGGATTGGGGCAGAGAGGCCCATTTTTTAGACTATATCTTATTGTACTTAATTTAATCTGGCTTCTCAAATCATTGCCAGTATTAAAAATAGGTACATGCTGTACATAATTCTCCCTTATATCTTAGCAAAATTATGACATTAATGATAGTATTGATAACAAGAGAATCTTTTTTATTTTAGTTTGCTTCCATTGCATTTAATTCCAGAGCTGTTCACTTTTAGAGCAGTCCTAGGGTGGGAACAAATTATATTTTAAACGGATAAACTCCTCTTGGTGTGATAAAAGTGGGGATGGCAGTTGAATTGGAGAAACGGTGGAAGGCGGAAGGGAAGGAAAGCAGGCAGCTGAATTCAAAGGTGAAAAAGCACTTCTTGGAATGCAGTTTATTGTATTTGGGTTTCTTTTGATCTCTCCTGGGAAGACATTTGCTTACTTGCACTACTAGTTAAATTAAATAGAACAATAAATACTTATTATTTAAAGTTAGATCTATACAAACCCTTCCTAGGCATTTTAGTTAAAACTTTTTTTCCCTCAAGCATTTGATTTTATAAAGGAAAATGGCATAATCAGCTTGAGAATAATAGTTTGAAGAAATATTTATCAGAGTGAGCCTATCCTGCGGTAAACAGAGCAAGTGGAAAACCAAATTCCAATCGCCATTCATTCTCCATCAGAGGTATTTAATTACAGTGGGTATATGTAATTCCTATTTCAAAGAAGGCAGCATTTTTTTGAAAGGATAAGAATAACTACTCCCATGTAACTTAAAGACTTTTTCCATTGCTGAATTTAAGCATCTGGGGAGAATTCCCTGAGCAACTTTAGGCGCATCTGAAAATGGGATTGATCTTTGAGCTTTACGGCCTCATGCCAGGATTCTGACTGCTGCCTTTTTCTGTTAGTGAGATATTGTTTTGGGGTAAGATCTTACATAACCTTGGCAGAGAGCCCCTCATTTTCTGCTTCTGGGTGAATTGCTGAAGCTGAATTGTTGGTGTTCCGTACTTCATTCCAACCTCAAAACATAATGATCGCAGATAGCCTGGAGTGGGGAAAAAGTGTGCTAACTTCTAACAACGTTATTTTGTGAGTCAGGCAGCTTGAGGTCCTGGAAAGGGTGCTGAGCTGGGTGTTAGGAGGTTTTGGTTCTTGTCCTAGTTCTGCTCCGATTGGGTGATTTTTGGCTCCAGCATTTCAATATGAGGCTTCTTTCTTCAAGGCTTAAGAATGTGGTCAGAATTTTACAATTCCTTAGAGAAAAATTAAACCTTAATTGCATTTTTCTTTCTCAGGAATTCTTTCCAGCTTTTTTTTTTTTTTTTTTTTGCAGATGGGTGGGGGGTCACACTGACATCTGAAATCCAATTTATGCATTATATTTTAGATACTCTAATTCTAATAATGTATACCCATAATCCACTTTGTTGATGAAGAAAATGGGGCAAAGACAGCCAAAATTTCTAGATCACAATTTTTATCACTTGAGGTGATAACAGAGACCTAAGTTTTTAAGTTATGTTTCTGTTATTTTTTAAATCTCTTCCTAAGAGATTCCCTATTTAGATAGGATATGGTTTTTGCCATGTGATTTTAATGTGGTTGAAAAGAGAGGCCTATGATAAAGAAGTAGGGGCTCCAGACACAAGGGTGTGGCTGCCCAGGCCGCTCTGTCTCCCAAGGAAGCCTTATGTAGATTTTTTGATTTAACTTAAAACACTGTTGTTTCAAGAAAAGAACAAGCAGTAGGCTCTTAGGGCAAAATGTAATGAAGGCCTATGAATCCACATTTATTTTTTACCTTCATGGTTATAGGTACTCAGTTATCATCTCCTCAAATACAACTTGTCTTCCATTAAGCTAAAACAGATAAAGAGTTCTCCTCCATTTGCAAACACAGTAGCCACAATAACCTCCAACACACATGCGCGCCTGCGGGTACTAGCTCACGCAGCCCCTATGCATTTCCTTTTGTTCTCACAGGATCCCATGAGGCAGGGGTGATGATTATCCACAGTTTACAGATGAGGAAACTGAAGCTTGGAGAGATTAACTAATTTACTCACAATCTTCTAAAACCACGAATCTTTCAGCTCTATTTCGCCACTGTTCGAAATTCTATTTCTCTTGCCTGCTCTTTCCTGTTCTCTCTGGTTGTTGTTGAATATTCTTCATTGATTGGCTCCATCTTGGAAGCAAGATCAGGTACTTTAATTTCCTGGTTTTCATGGAACTTGATGCAGATAAAGACAGCTTAGAAATAGTATATCCCACATAATTCTTCAAAATAGATAATTTATTATGACCCAGTGTGTGAATTTAAGTATCAGGAGAGTCATTCTGTCATATGGACTAGATTTTGGTAGTGTTTACCCTACTCTAAGGAAAGTCTTAATTGCAACACTCTGTGTTTACTCAGAAAATAGATGAAGTGGTTATTATTTACTTTCCAAAAACATTTTTTGCTTACAAAGATTAATAACAAGGCCTTTTAAATGTGGTTTTTCTCTAACACATTAGGTACTACGTGAATGTGTTTAGAATCTCTGAGTTATGGTAGAAAAAGAAGATGATTGTTTTTTTGTGTGTGTTTAAAAAAAAGGGTTGGTGGATGTTAATAGTGTGGGAGGTGTATATGTGAGAACTGGGGATAAACAGGAACTCTCTCTTGTTTCCACTCAATTTTGCTGTGAACCAAAATGCTCTTAAAAAATAAAGTTTACTAATAAAAAACAAGGGGATAAGTTAGAATTACAGCTCTGTGACTTACTATTTGTGTAATATTGAATAAGTCATCTGAATCTTAGGTTTTAGTCTATAAAATGAAAATAATAATAAACCCCATACCAATGTTGAGAAGTTTTGCTGAACATAACTATTTATTATCTCTACCTATTGGCTCTTTTTGAGTACTAAGGAGAGGAAAATGCTAGTTCCTTCCCTCCTCAATTCCCTTAGGTTGCATGTGAGGGACATGGTAATTTGAGGCAGAATAGGACTAAATCCAAATAGTCTCCCTCCTCTTCTGATGCATTTTGTCACCATCCCACACACTTACCAGAAACCCAGCTTGACATGCAGTGAGAGGTGCCCACCTGTGCAGGGTGTAGCTTGTGTGACCCACGACATGGAGGATGCTCACCAAGTTGGTTGGCAGAAGAACCTATTTGGTGGGTTTTATTTGTTAAGGTCATCCTTGGTAAGCTGTATTGGGCATATTTTCCAGGCCCTATTCAGTTGCCCTGTAATAATTTTCAACAGCTTAAAGCCGTAGGGAGATTGCAGAAGCAGTGTGATAAGGAACAATAGAGGCCTCTTCATCAGCACCGCATAACTGTGCTCTCGAGTCCAGAGGCAGACTTGAAGCCTAGTGGTTTTGACAGGTGAAAAGCTGTGTGCTTTAGGCATGGATGAGCCACTCCCAGAAAAGAATAACTCACTCTATCTCCTAGATGGTTTAATTGCCTAGCTGCCAGATGGTTCCTACAAGAACACCTATTCTACAAAGCAGAGGTTTTTAACCTTGGCATCAAGAACTGCTTTGAGAAGCAGATGAAAACCATAGACCCACTCCTCAGAAGACACACACACACACCAACATTTACAGAACCAAGACAGCCAAGAAGGGTCAGCGAGAACTGTCTCAACAAACAAACACACCAACCTCGACAGAACTTTTGAACTGAATTTGAGAGAGTGAAACTCTGCTGGAAAATAACTCAGACATTAGAAACACACAAAGAAAACAAATACTGGAAAATAAAACAAGGTAAAATGCTGTTGCTTCCTCTTTAACATATGAATCCCTAAAATGAGTCAACTTCAAAAAAATATTGAACCTAAAAGGTTATTTCTTACTGTGAATGAATGAAATGAGGTTTGGGCTGCCCATAGATATGGGGGTCAAGAGTTGAGAAGGATCAGTAAGAACTATCTCAGCAACAGACAAAACAGAACAACAACAAAACTACCTAATTCTAATGAAACAAAGGCAACCAGTATTTAAAGTTTTTAGTTAAATAATAATTCTTAAGTATATTCTTCCTTTCTTTACATCACAAGCACCGAGGAAACCAGAATTGAAAGAGACACATGTACCCCAATGTTCATCGCAGCACTGTTTATAATAGCCAGGACGTGGTAACAACCTAGATGTCCATCAGCAGATGAATGGATAAGAAAGCTGTGGTACCTATACACAATGGAGTATTACTCAGCCATTAAAAAGAATACATTTGAATTAGTTCGAATGAGGTGGATGAAACTGGAGCCTATTATACAGAGTGAAGTAAGCCAGAAAGAAAAACACCGATACAGTATACTAATGCATATATATGGAATTTAGAAAGATGGTAATGATAACCCTGTATGGGAGACAGCAAAAGAGACACAGATGAATAGAACGGACTTTTTGACTCTGTGGGAGAGGGAGAGGGTGGGATGATTTGGGAGAATGGTACTGAAACATGTATACTATCATGTAAGAAATGAATCACCAGTCTATGATCAATCCAGGATACAGGATGCTTGCGGCCGGTGCACAGGGAAGATCCAGAGAGATGATATGGGGTAAGAGGTGGGAGGGGGATTCAGGATTGGGAACTCATGTACACCCGTGGCAGATTCATGTCAATGTATGGCAAAACCAATACAGTATTGTAAAGCAAAATAAAGTAAAAATTAAAAAAAATAAAAAGAAACATGTCCAGAATAAACAATTACACATTGTAGCAAAAAGAGTGCTTCAGGGAGAAAGTCTCCAGATGGGAAAAATGGGATCAAAAGACTATCTGGTAAGGAAGTTCTCTGGTGGTCCCATGGTTGGGACCCTGAGCTTTCAGTGCAGGGGGCACGGGTTCAGTCCTTGGCTGGGGAACTAAGATCCTGCAGGCCACACGGCACAGCCAAAAAGATAGAAACATCTAAAAAAAATACAAAAAGACTATCTGATACATCAGACCATGTGGAGGATTGTTTTGAGAGGATGTTTGAAAGTGAAGGAAGAATTAGCTATAGTGACATAGAGAAGTAAACTGAATAAATAATAAAAATTGAATGTACTTTCTGGAAAATTAAAAGTTGTGCATGAACGAATTATAGCTCACCACTTGGTATAGCTGCAGGCAGTTAATGTAGCCATACTAATTTAAACATAGTATGGATCAAGAAAGTTTACCAATTTTCATCTTTCATATTAAGAACTGAATAGATTATACTTAAAATGGGTAAGTCAAGAAAGCCCAGCATAAGCACAATTTTTAGAAATCGGAGATAAATACCTGAAAAGCAAAACGCACTAACAGTGCTTAGTTGGGAGACTGAGTTTGGACTCATGTTAGGCAAGAGACAGCAATCTTTTAATACGACTTTTTAAGGTCATATAATCTTTTCAAAGTCATATAATAGATCTTTTCAAAAGTCATACAATGGATCTTTAAAAGAAATTGTTTTACACAGAACCCCATGTTTCTGGGTCAAGTGCTACACAGAAATCCAAATCTGAGAATACTGGAGTCGAACTCAAGCCCATCTTGGACCTGAGAACCGCTGGCCCCTTGCAAAGGGACATGTGTCCTCACTCTCTTTTCCCAGTCAGCCCTGTCCCTCCTTGTGCATTGTGTTTTCCAGGCCTCCTTTTTTGATGAATCTTTGTATTACTGTGTATTAAGAACATTTATTTGGAGGTCAATAATCCTATTCAGTTTTACTCCAATTTGTTTATTTCATGTATAATTTTAAAAAAAGCATATATTTAAAAAATCATACATATAGTATGTTGCTAATCATGTAGCATTTTTTTCTATCTATCTCTAAGGCTGCCCAAAGGTGTCTGGAATTGTGTCAACAAAGATAATATGGGCCAATATGGGAAGAGGGATATAGCTGATTTATTGCTTTCTTTCTGGGTGATTTTCTATGTCACTCGACTTTTTAAACAAATTGTTATTTTTGTAAAAAAAAAATAACGTGATATCTTAAAACTAGTTTCATCTACTTACCAATTCGTTTTGAAACTCTTTTGATACGTGAAATGGTAGTTTTGTCTTTACCACTCTGTGTAACTAATTGCCAGGACTAATTCCTTATCAGGCTTGACTTTTGTGTTTCTATCCAGCTGTATCTGCAAACATGTAAGCTTTCTGAGGTCAGATATTTTAATTGTGTGTGTGTGTGTTGTTTTCATAGACATATCCCTAGTGCTTGTAGTAGAGCCAGGCATGTGGTAGAAAACAATTTATGAAAGACTACACAGATAAAGAACCTGTTACACCTTTCACAATAACTAGTATGTTAGCAAAAAGTGTTTCTAAGAAGTGCGTAATGTTCCTAGGTATTCCTCATACCCTTTTCAAGGTTCTCAAAACACCTTTTTATTCCCTCTAATGACAGCTTTACGAGGCAGCTATCAGGCCCATGGGACTGGAGATTTTAGTTGCATAACTGCCCTTGGTTGTTCCTTAATTCCAGAACTGACCAGTGTAAGATGAGTGTGTCGGTGCAGTGCCTCTTCAAAGGAGCAGTAGGGGAAACAGTGACTCATACTGTAGAGAGAAATGGAAATGACGGTTCACATAAAAATGTCTGCACTTTTAGTGAAGCTGAGAGCTTCAGGGGTGGAGGGCAGAGGAGCGTGGGGTAGGGAGTCCTCATGCCCACCGCGCGTGTGCAAGCTGCGTGGGGTGGGCTGCATCACAGCGGTTCCCAGAGCCAGGGCTCTGACTTCGTCAGCACTACGGCTCCTTGCTTCCCTTTATCCTTTAGGCTCTGGGGATTCCATCAACTTTCCTTTTCATTGTAAACCCATTCCTGGCTGTAGAATAAGAACAACCCTGCTTCCCCCCCAACCCAAGATGTTTTTCTTGTCTCTTTGCTCCTGTAGCTTTTTGGATACAAGAAAATGTGCTAATTCAGAGCTAATGTTTCAGGTTAGACAGACTTGGGTTTGAACCCTTAGCCAACTTATGGACTTGGACAAGGAACCCAGCATTTTTAGAGTGTCTATTTGTTACTTTGTGATAGTACCTACGTATAGTATCATTGTGAGCTACTAAATAAAAACATTCAGGTAAAGCACTTAGAACAGTGCATAGCAGTGTGTTAGCTAGTACAGCAGTTATTGTTACAAGTATTTGTTCATCTATTTGTCCCCTCTAGTAATGAACCCTTTCCAGGACAAAGATCATGTCTTAGTCTCCTTTGGAATCCCATTTGCCTAGCAACATAACTTGAGTATAGAAGTTGCTCAATAAATCTTTGACTAATGTATAATTGCATATAGGTATTTTTATATGTAATATGTATCACACACATATATATCTATATTCACTTCCTGGGAAATAGATGGGGAAACAGTGGAAATAGTGTCAGACTTTATTTTTCTGAGCTCCAAAATCACTGCAGATGGTGACTGCAGCCATGAAATTAAAAAACGCTTGCTCCTTGGAAGAAAAGCTGTGACCAACCTAGACAGCATATTCAAAAGCAGAGATATTACTTTGCTGACTAAGGTCCGTCTAGTCAAGGCTATAGTTTTTCCTGTGGTCATGTATGGATGTGAGAGTTGGACTGTGAAGGCTGAGCACCGAAGAATTGATGCTTTTGAACTGTGGTGTTGGAGAAGACTCTTGAGAGTCCCTTGGACTGCAAGGAGATCCAACCAGTCCATTCTGAAGGAGATC
Organism: Neotragus moschatus; assembly: GCA_006410615.1. NCBI lineage: Eukaryota > Metazoa > Chordata > Mammalia > Artiodactyla > Bovidae > Neotragus > Neotragus moschatus. The sequence goes on from SJYA01000712.1 coordinate 640,516, forward strand.
AGCCCTGGGATTTCTTTGGAAGGAATGATGCTGAAGCTGAAACTCCAGTACTTTCGCCACCTCACGCAAAAAGTTGACTCGGAAAAGACTCTGATGCTGGGAGGGATTGGGGGCAGGAGGAGAAGGGGCCGACAGAGGATGAGATGGCTGGATGGCATCACTGACTCGATGGGCGTGAGTCTGAGTGAATTCTGGGAGATGGTGATGGACAGGGAGGCCTGGCGTGCTGCGATTCATGGGGTTGCAAAGAGTCAGACACAACTGAGCAACTGAACTGAACTATAGAATAAGATGAAATGGTCCTTTGAAGCTCTAATTTGCTTATGAATGTGGATAGGGACGATCCCCTGGAGAAGGGAAGGGCAACCGCTCCAGTATTCTTACCAGGAGAATTCCATAGACTGAGGAGCCTAGCAGGCTACAATCCATGGAGTTGCAAAGAGTTGGACATGGCTGAGCGACTAACACTTCGTCTTNGTCCTTTGAAGCTCTAATTTGCTTATGAATGTGGATAGGGACGATCCCCTGGAGAAGGGAAGGGCAACCGCTCCAGTATTCTTACCAGGAGAATTCCATAGACTGAGGAGCCTAGCAGGCTACAATCCATGGAGTTGCAAAGAGTTGGACATGGCTGAGCGACTAACACTTCGTCTTAATATTATGGATAGCATTATTAGAATAATTATACATAGCATTATGGAAGTTCTGATTTATTTGTATTGGAGATTTTCTCCCACCATAATTGGAACTTTTCCAAGTTAGTTACTCTTGGTCTCCAGAAATTGGACCCAGTTGCCAAGAAAGGAGTTGGCATTTCTTTGCCCTAGAAATCTGCATTCTCTGGGCCACTTTTGGACTCAGCTGAAGAGAGGATGGAGGGCTTTGGGACAGCTTTATCCCTTGGGGCCAGGAAGGTGCTGCAGGTCTTTCCGTTTAGGAATCTCTCTTCCATGATGTCCAGCTCCTCCCCAGAGTCAGATTTTTCACGATATGCGACTTGATGGGTGATGACACTGACACAAATGGAAACTCAGGAACTGACTTTTGGGAGGAGAAAAGTTAGCTTCTGAAATTTTGAGTTTCCATTGATCTTGTTTTTAAGTGGATGTTCCAAGAAGACATAGGAGATAATGTTATGGAGGTAAAAGTGTGCTTGACAACATCAGATGCTCTGAGAGATCCCAAAGCCTGAGGATTGAGATAAGCTATTTGAAGTCATTTTAAGCAGTTTTAAGTGATTTCTTTTTGGATATCTGTTCATCTCAAGTGTGCTTATCATGCTGTTTAGCTGGTAAAGAGAATCACATCGTCTAGTTACCATAGAGCTTGTTTTGATTCCACAAATAAACTGGGGAACTGAGAGTACATTCTCAAGGAGATCTACAATACATGCATACCTCATTTTATTGTGATATAATTTATTGCACTTTGCAGATACTTGATTTTTTACAAACTGAACGCTTGTGGCAACCCTATGATGAGTAAATTCATTGGTGCCATTTTTCCAACTGCGTTTTCTCCCTTTGTATCTCTGTCACCTTTTGGTAATTCTCATAATATTTCAGATTTTTCATTGTTGTTATTTTTGTTATGGTGATCCATAGTCAGTGATCTTTGCTACTATTGTAACAGTTTTGTGGTGGCACAGGCCATGCCCATATAAGATGCAAACAGTTGTTGAAATGATAACAAAGCATTTGGAATATTATATAGACTTAGCTGACAAAGCAGCAGCAAGATTTAAGAGGATTGACTCCAATTTTGAAAGAAATGCTATCAAACAGCATTTTATGCTACAGATGAAAGTTTGCCCCATCGATGGGGCAAAGTTCATTGTTGTCTTATTTTAAGAAATTGCTAGAGTCACCCCAGCCTTCAGCAGTCACCACCCTGATCAGTCAGCACTCATCAACATCAGGCAGGACCCTTTTCCAGCAAAAAGACTACAACTCATCGAAGGACGAGATGGTCGTTAGCAATTTTTGCAATAAAATATTTTCAAGTTAAGGTATCACTTATTTTTTCAGACATGCTGTTGCACACTCAGTAGACTATATACAGTACAGTGTCAGCCTAACTTTGTGTGCACTGAGAAACCAAAATAATCATGTAACTCACTTTATTGTGATATTTGCTTTATTATGGTGGTCTGGAATATACCCCACAGTATCTCCAAGGTATGCTTGTAGATGTCTGTCTCCACGTACAGGACAATCCCCACTGAAACCTCATTACAGCTTTGACCACCCTTCTTCTGCAACTAGTGGTTTGCAACAGAAATCAGTTCTTGGGAATGGAACTGCTGACCTTTGTGAACTTGATTTCATTCATGTGCAGAAACCATATTCAGCTATTTGCGAGTTAAGGCCTGGAAGCATTGGAGCAGACCAAATGTCAGGAAGAGAGAGAAAAAGGAAAAGAGGAGTAAAATTCTAGACAGGAGATCAGGAGAAGATTTTATGAAAATGACAAACTAGTATGGAGAAAAGAAAACGGGAGGGAGAAAGATGGAATATGCTGGGGAAATCCAAGAAGAAGTCAAGAAACAAGAGGTTGAGGGGTGGTTAGTGTGGAAAATGATACCTCCTCTGAGCCTTGAGGGCAGGGTGTAGTGGCACAGTGAGAATCAAGGCCATTTTGCAATGAACAGAATATTTGTAAGACAGTCACATTATTGTTCTGTAATTGTGTATCAATAATATTACCGTTTATCGAGTTATTTCTTTGTGCCACACATTCACTTCAGTACAGTTCAGTAGCTCAGTCGTGTCTGATTCTTTGTGACCCCATGGACTGCAGCATGCCAGGCCTTCCTTTCCATCACCAACTCCTGGAGTTTACCCAAACTCATGTCCATTGAGTCAATGATGTCAACAAACCATCTTATCCTTGGTCGTCCCCTTCTCCTCCTGTCTTCAGTCTTTCCCAGCACCAGGGTCTTTTCAAATGAGTCAGTTCTTCACAGCAGGTGGCCAATGTATTGTAGTTTCAGCTTCAACATCAGTCCTTCCAATGAACACTTAGGACTGATCTCCTTTAGGATGGATTGGTTGGATCTCTTTGCAGTCCAAGGGACTCTCAAGAGTCTTCTCCAACACCAATAGTTCAAAAGTGTCAATTCTTCGGCGCTCAGCTTTCTTTATAGTCNTTCACAATATCATCTTTCAGGATTTGGAATAGCTCAACTGGAATTCCATCACCTCCACTAGCTTTGTTCGTAGTGATGCTTTCTAAGGCCCACTTGGCTTCACATTCCAGGGTATCTGGCTCTAGGTGAGTGATCACACCCTTCTGATTATCTGCCACACATTACATTCCTTTAATTCTCATGACAATCCTCAAGGTAGGTGTTATCACCGTTTTACAGAGGAAGAAGCTGAGACTTAGAAAGTATAACAACTCTAGATTACACTGCAAGAAGGCAGACATCTTGAGCCCATATATCTGTATGACTTCTTGACCTGAGTTTCTGCCAGTTATGAAAATCTTAGAAAATCTGATGAAAGCAGAAGCTTCCCTCTGATTAAGAAAAAAACAACAACAGCCCAAAGGCTCATAGCCATCACATTTTACAACTGCAGGAATTTTGTGACCACCTCCTCCAGAATCCATGTGTGAACGCCTGTGGGTGTGTTGACACATTAAGAGCAATGAGCCAATTTTCAACAAAATAACCTTGAAATATATGTTAGCTTTCCAGGTTGTCACAATATGGTGATATTTGTCAAACATGTCTGTAGCTCCAGCTTGAGAGCACACTCAGAACCTATTTCCTGGACACGAAATCAGTCCCAGTTATTTACTTTTGTTTTCTCCCAAGAGTATTTCTTGTCGTGCTTTGTTCATTATCTTTGGTTGAATGACTTTGGGCTATTTTTGAAATTGCAAACCATCCTCAGAAGAGTCTATCATTAAGGAAATCCAGAGACTGTGCAGTAGGCTCTGAAAGAAACCCTAAGGGGGGTTTTAGAAGGGATCCTGTCCAAGGTTAAACCATGAGATGAAGAGCTCTTCTCAAGTACGACCATGTGTTGGTTACATGTGCTGACTGTGGTTATCATTTTAAGGACAGTGATGCATATTTCAGTGTATATGCCACTTAAAAATATTACTTTGAGGATATACTAAATTTGATTGATTTAAGTTATCTAGTAAAGTTACTTGCATCAAGATTATTGGAAATATCTAGATCTTTGTCACTTGTGTAGGTACAATTTAGTGTCACTTTAGAGACACGGTTTGATCCATGTGGCAGGAAGATCCCCTGGAGTAGGTAATAGCCGCTCACTCCAGTACTCTTGCCTGGGAAGTCCCATGGACAGAGGAGCCTGGAGGGCCACAGTCATGGGGTCACAAAGAGTTGAAACTGTCTTTGAAAATCTAATCCTTCTGTGAACCTGTGTAGAAATAGTATATATCTCAGTCACTTGACTTGTTTGTTTCTATAATCTGGTTAATTTTCTTTTTTTTCTGTTAAAATCTGATTAATTTTCAATGATCTGAGAAGTTACTGAATAATTATACCTAGATGAATGGATAAAATTTTTTGCTTATGGTAGTTTTCACTGTATTGTCTTTGCTTCTAAAGCCAGACTGAAATGTTATCCATTCTAAAAATTACTTTTGTTTTGGGAATATGATGTTACTCTTTGGATCATTGGCTCTAGTTTTAGAACTGTTTGAACTCACTTTGGATGTTTAAGTTATCAGTTGTATTGACTGGAAAATTGCTTCTTTCTGACCACATACCCATATGGTGCTTAAAAGCCAGAAACTGTTTATTTTGTACATAGTTGTCAGTTAGTAGAAGGGTACGATTAAGATTTCCACAGTCTCATTTTATCCCCCATCTCACTTAAATGGTGACTGACGTTGTCGATATGTATCTGTACCAACATCATGGGCTCCCCTTTTTGAATGGGCTTTAGGGCTGCAGAAGTGCTTACACTTTTCACATTCCAGTTTGAATGTTTGAAGCATGATTCTCACCTTTTCAAGAAATTTCTTCCTCTCTCCTTCCCTTCTTTCCTTCCATTCTGTCTGCCACATGGATACACCCATTCACGAGTTCTTATGGGCAATACAATCCCATCACACAACTCCATCAGTAACTAATTGTTGGGTCATTGATAAGATAGGCTTTGGTGCACATGGCTGTTTCAAGTCCAGGTACTTGTTCTAATACTATCGCTTTCTTTCTCATAGAGATAATGATTCCAGTGTACTATGGCTGATGACCATTGACTTAAGACAGATGATGCCCTTCGTATTTCCTCGGGACATTTAGTCTTGGTTCCTGCTACTCAAGATGTGATCCAGGAACCAGCAATATCAGCATGACCTGGGAGTTTGTTAGAAAAGCAGAATGCCAGGCCCCACCCTAGATCTGCTGAATTGGTATTTGTGTTTTAACAAGACCCACTTGTGATTTGCATGTACATCAGAGTTTGAGTGGCACTGATTTAGATAGTTGTACATAAGCTCAGAGTTGGACGCGACTGAACGAGTTCACTTCACTTCACATAAGCTCAAATACAAAGAAATTGCAGAAAATGCTGAATTGCTGTATTTTGGGTGATGGATTAAAAAAAACAGACAAAAAACTGCAAGCAGACTGAATAAACACAACTTTATTTAGCAAGCAGTGGGTATAAATACGTGAAATGGTTAAATTCCAGATATTTGGCTTATTCTCCTTATCCTTTGAAATTGGTTATTTTTCCATTTCCATTGCCTTTCATGTAAAGTTTGGGCTCTGTTCTGACTCACTGACTAAAGCTCATTATCTGAATCAACATTTTAAATTTGCTTCTCTTGGGAGTAAGATTTTGTGGTTTCATCTCATACGAAACCACAGGCCTTGTGAGGTAATCTAATTTCATCCCAAGTTAGTAGCAAGGATTAAGGATGCGACCAACTGACCAAAAACATGTTGTAAACACAATCTGCAACCACAGGTCTGGATCAAAAACTAAACATTCAGCCTAGAAATTTGCTTCCCAATCTGCAGAACTCTGTAGATCTAGCTGGAGCCCCTGCTACCATTCTACTATCTCCTGAGCCATTGTTTGGTGGGATGTTGAAATGGGTCCCTCTTCTCTCTTACTCTCCTGGTGGAAGAGAAAGTGGTATAAGCCTTGTAGAAGGCAATTTTGGGAACATGTATCAAAAGCATTCAAAAATGCATATGCTATGATCTAGTAATTCCACTGCTAGAGATGTATTTTAAAATAAACATATAGATGGATTTGTAAGTGAAATGGGATGTCAGTTCTATAACAACATGGCTAGAATATCTATAGGAGCCTAAAGAATGCTTCTGTTTGCTGCATCACGGGCAGCCCTCTGTCTGTCTGCTGCCGCCCACCTCCACCCCCCACCTCACCTCAATCTTGCCCCTCAAGACTTTCTCAAAACCATGGACGTTCTTGTAGAAAATCATCTGCTACCATAGGATTCAGTTTCCTCACTGGGCACAAAGTTTAGGATAAAGGCAGTGTTTCTTAGAATATTACCTATATAGATGACCTGAGTGAGAATCATTTTGCCTGCTTATATGAAACAAAGATTTCTGGGCCTGAATTATTGCAATATCCTGTGAATAAAAAGTTATTTTTTTTTTATATAGAAGAAACTAAGGTTCAGAGAGACTTTCATTTTACACTTGTTGAGAGGTAGAGCTGCAGTTTGAACCCACTTCTGTGGATTTAAGGGATCAGACAGTAAACAGTTTGCCTGTAATGCAGGAGACCTGGGTTTGATCCCTGAGCTGGGAAGATCTCCTGGAGAAGAGAATGGCAACCCACTCCAGTATTCTTGCCTGGAGAATCCCGTGGACAGAGGAGCCTGGCAGGCTACAGTTCATGGGGTTACAAGACTGAGTCACACACACATACACACAATGGACTTAATTCCAGTGCTTGCTTTAGGTGCTGGACAGACAGACCCCTGTCCTTCTGAGCTCACATCCTAGCAGGGAGGACTGTAAAGACTATTGTCACATGCCCCATGTGGTTCCTTAGAGTGACTTTTTCAGTGAAAATATTTTGAGAATCTTTAATTTACAACTATGGAAATAGTAGAAGAACTGGTTTTGACTTTTTCTTGTCCTTTTTTTTGAGTTACNCCCCACCTCACCTCAATCTTGCCCCTCAAGACTTTCTCAAAACCATGGACGTTCTTGTAGAAAATCATCTGCTACCATAGGATTCAGTTTCCTCACTGGGCACAAAGTTTAGGATAAAGGCAGTGTTTCTTAGAATATTACCTATATAGATGACCTGAGTGAGAATCATTTTGCCTGCTTATATGAAACAAAGATTTCTGGGCCTGAATTATTGCAATATCCTGTGAATAAAAAGTTATTTTTTTTTTATATAGAAGAAACTAAGGTTCAGAGAGACTTTCATTTTACACTTGTTGAGAGGTAGAGCTGCAGTTTGAACCCACTTCTGTGGATTTAAGGGATCAGACAGTAAACAGTTTGCCTGTAATGCAGGAGACCTGGGTTTGATCCCTGAGCTGGGAAGATCTCCTGGAGAAGAGAATGGCAACCCACTCCAGTATTCTTGCCTGGAGAATCCCGTGGACAGAGGAGCCTGGCAGGCTACAGTTCATGGGGTTACAAGACTGAGTCACACACACATACACACAATGGACTTAATTCCAGTGCTTGCTTTAGGTGCTGGACAGACAGACCCCTGTCCTTCTGAGCTCACATCCTAGCAGGGAGGACTGTAAAGACTATTGTCACATGCCCCATGTGGTTCCTTAGAGTGACTTTTTCAGTGAAAATATTTTGAGAATCTTTAATTTACAACTATGGAAATAGTAGAAGAACTGGTTTTGACTTTTTCTTGTCCTTTTTTTTGAGTTACAGAGAATGAGAGATACTGCTCTGCACATATTTAATATTCAGTAGCTACTGAAAGGAAGACGGCAATGGCAGCCCACTCCAATACTCTTGCCTGGAGAATCCCATGGACAGAGGAGCCTGTAAGGCTGCAGTCCATGGGGTCGCTAGGAGTCGGACACAAGTGAGCGACTTCACTTTCACTTTTCTGAACTGGAGAAGGAAATGGCAACCTACTCCAGTGTTCTTGCCTAGAGAATCCCAGGGACGGAGGAGCCTGGTGGGCTGCTGTCTGTGGGGTCGCACAGAGTTGAACACGACTGAAGCAACTTAGCAGCAGCAGCAGCTACTGAAAAGTGCTACATCTTACTTTTACAGACCTCTTTACTACTGTTGCTCTGCTTAGAAAGATGGTGCTGTTTTTGTGAACTGGAACGAGACTGACTCCCATTCTGTGGGTTATGTTCACTCTGATATATGAGCCTTGTTTCTTATTCCAGGGAAGTCTGGTTTCCTGGCTGGTAGTTGCAGATTTGATACTGCCTTCAACCTATGCTGCTTTTATCTCCCTTAAACTCTTTGAACTGATTCCTGTTAGGAAAAAATAAATCTCATTTAGACCATTAGTTAAAGAAGTACACCTATTGAGCACTTATATGCCCAGCACTGGACAAAGCAGGGGCAGCAGTGGTAGGGCTACCGAGTGAGCTAAGCACCCAAGAACTAGTGTCTTTATGGATTCAGATCACTTTCTCAGTACAGGCATGCCTCATTTTGTTGTGTTTCACATTATATATATATATATATATATATATATATATATATTTTTTTTTTTTTTTTAAATGAATTGAAGGTTTGTGGCAACTCTACACTGAGCAAAAACTATGTGCTGTGTGCGTGCTTAGTTGCTAGGTCATGTCTGACTCTTTTGTGACCCCATGGACTGTAGCCTGCCAGGCTCTTCTGTCCATAGGATTCTCTAGGCAAGAACACTGAAATGGGTGGCTATTTCCTTCTCCAGGGAATCTTCCTGACCCAGGAATTGAACCCTCATCTTCTGCATTGCAGGTGGATTCTTTGCCACTGAGCCACCCAACAGCCCAGATGCTCATTTACCATTAGGAAAACCCCAAGGGCCCTTAAGAACTGTGCTAAAATCTACTCAGTCTGTGCTTTATAAATGGAACAACAAAGCCAGGATGACAGCACATCTGTTTACAAGATGGTTTACTGACTATTTTAAGCCCACTCTTGAGATCTACTGCTCAGAAAAAAAGTTTCCTTTGAAAATATTACTCTCATTAACAGTGCACCTGGTCACCCAAGAGCTCTGATGGTTAATGTTGTGCCTGCGAATGAAATAGCACCCATGGATCAAGGAGTGATTTCAATTTTTAAATCTTATTCTTTAAGAAATAGATTTTGTAAGAATATAGGTGCCTCAGGTAGTGATTCTTCTGGTGGATCTGGGAGAAGTAAATTCAGAGCCTCCTGGAAAGGATTTACATTCTAGATGCCATTAAGAACATTCATGATTCGTGGGAAGGGGTCAGAATATCAACAATAACAAGAGTCTGGAAGAAGTTGATTTCAACCCTCATGGATGACTTTGAGGGTTTTGAGACTTCAGTGGAGGAAGTAATTGCAGATGTAGTAGAAACAGCAAGAGAACTAGAATTATAAATGGATCCTGAAGATGTGACTGAATCGCTGCCATCTCATGATAAAACTTTCACGAATGAAGAGTTGCTTCCTTATGGATGAGCAAAGAATATTATTTCTTCAGATGAAATCTACTCCCGGTGAAGATGCTATAAATAGTGTTGAAATGACAGCAAAGGACTTAGAATATTGCATAAACTTAGTTGATGAAGCAGTGGCAGACTTTGAGAAGATTGACTCCAATTGCGAAAGAAGTTCTATGGGTACAATGCTATCGTACTGCATTGCATGTTGTAGAAAAATTGTGAGTCTATCAATGTGGCAAATTTCATTGTTTTAACAAATAGCCACACCCACCCCAGCTTTCAGCAACTACCACTCTGATCAGTCAGTTACCATCAACATCAAGGCAAGACCCTCCACCAGCAAAAAGATTACAACTCACTGAAAACTCTGATGATGTTTAGTATTTTTTAGTAATAAAATATTTTAAATTAAGGTTTGTGTATTTTTTCAGACATAATGCTTTGTGCACTTAACAACTATAGTATTGTGTAAACATAACTTTTATATGCAGTTGTTCAGTCACTCAGTTGGGTCTGACTCTTTGAGACCCAATGAACGGCAGCACAAAAACTTCATGTAACTAAGTTTATTGTGATATTTGCTTTATTGTGGTCGTGGTGTGAAACCAAACCTGTCATGTCTCCAAGGGGTGCCTATAGTCTGCTTTTAAATCCTTTCCCCATTTTGGTAAGATTTGATCTAAAATTTAGTTGAATAAGAAAATGAGCAATTAAGGTACAGTTTTGTATATATATCTGTCTCACTGGAAATGCAGCATTGTGACAGCCCGCATAATTGAAAGTGTTCCTTCCAAGGAGAAGACCCACAGTAGGTTAATTCCCAGTGTTAAAACTGTGAACCCATTTTCTGGGGGTAAGTTTTGTTAAAGGATCTGGTTGCTTTGGAAATCCTGCCTCACCATTTACTGCTCTTTCGTTGTATTTGATCTTCAATTTTATGGGCTGCTTTGGTTAGTGATGGTAACACCGGAGAATTATGTAGGCTTCAATAGGATGAAAGGAGGGATGGAACTGATTAAGAATAAGTCAGCTTTCTCATATACGGGGAGGAGGAATAGTGAAGAAGCAGCAACACATCCTTAAAATGACTCAGTAATTTACTGGGACATTTTGAAGTCTCACTAAAAATTAACAAATTGATCTTAATGCATCTTGTCTCATTTTGTTGGAAGGTTGCCCAGTGCCTTGAGATGCTGGTTAATGGTCTCAAGTGAGAATTTCTACCAAATGGCAGTCATCTAACACTGGAAAACCATCTCTGCTATTGATTATAGTGAAGCAAAGACAGAGCAAGGTGGGCCCTTCTCTAGGGTGATTTTCACAAAATTTACATTTTGATTTATTGACCACACAAAGAAGCAATCTGCCAAGTGTTGCTACTGCGTCTGAGATTTGTCTCACTTGAGATTATAAATGCCTTTGCTGAACACCAGCTCTATCTACTGGAGAAGGCAATGGCACCCCACTCCAGTACTCTTGCCTGGAAAAATCCCATGGACGGAGGAATCTGGTAGGCTGCAGTCCATGGGGTCTATAGGAGTCAGACACGACTGACTGACTTCACTTTCACTTTTCACTTATATGCATTGGAGAAGGAAATGGCAGCCCACTCCAGTGATCTTGCCTGGAGAATCCCAGGGACAGGGGAGCCTGGTGGGCTAATGTCTATGGGGTCACACAGAGTCGGACACGACTGAAGCGACTTAGCAGCAGCAGGAGCAGCTCTATCTACACCCGTTTAAGTAAATTAGATTAGATTTAAATCCTAAGTCTCTGTGAACTGCTTAAGTTCACCATCGTGAAATGGAAGAAACAAGACAAGGCAGCTGGCCTGACCTTGCGGTCTGCTAGCACAGTCAGGTCACGGCCCTGTCTTTGTCCTGTTCATTCTTGCTGGAGGAGCTGCTGTCCTTCGGCTATTTGTCATATTCCCATCAACACATCGAGGGGTCTCTTGTGAATATTCATTCCCTGATGAGTGTTTCATCTGCTAGGACACCAGTTATGCATCATTTTGCATGTATCATCACTTTATATGAAAACTTATGATATCAGGAACCATTCAGTTAGAAATGGCCCTCAAAATTCTCAGTCAAATCCATGCCTTTCCGTTTGGCTCTGTAGCCCCACCTTAGGCTCTATTCCTTACCTAAAGACTTCGAACTAGAATGTGGACGAGTCACACCAAGTCTCTTCCCTTTGCTTATCACTGTCTACTTCCCGAGCATTGATCACAGCCCTTCTGTTTTATTCGTTTCTTCAACATGCACACACACACACACATACGATGCATCCTCCACCATTGCTAGTTATTATTTTTAAGTAGGATAGCTTGCTAATGGCATCTCACTCCAGCACTCTTGCCTGCAAAATCCCATGGACGGAGGAGCCTGGTGGGCTGCAGTCCATGGGGTCGCTAAGAGTCGGGCATGACTGAGCGACCTCACTTTCACTTTCACGCTTTGGAGAAGGAAATGGCAACCCACTCCAGTGTTCTTGCCTGGAGAATCCCAGGGATGGTGGAGCCTGGTGGGCTGCCGTCTGTGGGGTCTCACAGAGTTGGACACGACTGAAGTGATTTAGCAGTAGCAGCAGCAGCTTGCTAATACTTTTCAAGCAAAGTTCTAGACATATCTTGAAAGTGTCAAAAAAAATTTCTCAATACTCTTAGTCAACACATCCATGCATCACATATTAACAGTATTTTTTTTCCAGTGGCCTGTGTTTATGAATCTTTTTAAAGCTACCATTTTAGTTTTCAGAGAAATGGTATATACTGCTTTTTCAATTCACATTTCATGGATTTACATAAAATATCATTGCTTGTACCTGGTTAAAATAATGGCACCAGAATTTGCAGTTCTGAGAACTAAGAACAAGTGACAACACAGCACTTAGGAATGAACGTGTGCAAGGACACCAGAGGGGAACGCAACAGCAGTGAGTGATCAGTATGCCATGGACGTCAGCAGGCATTAGGTAATCTCATGGCTTGATTAAGAGAAGATTGGCTAAGAGAGCTGTAATAACTGTGAATAGCATTTATGCAAGGTTTATTCTGGGCCAAGCCCTGTGTTAGTTACTTAATATAGTCTCTCATCTAACCTTTAAGGTAATTATGAGAGTTAGGCATTAGTACCCCCATTTATGCAAGGGAAAACTATTTCTGCTAAGTAGCTTGTCCAAGATCATAATGCTAGAAAGTAACAGTTAAAAAATCCTCTAGCTCTCTCCAGAGACCTGATTTTTAACCATCTTGCTATATCATAGTAATTTTTTGACTAACAACTTAAAAATTTTATAATTACAGAGAGAATGCAGATATCACTGAAAAGGCTCCATTTTACTAAAGAAATCATTTTCTCTACTTGGTGTCCATTTGTTGTTCCTCCTGTTACAGGGATTCACAGGAAAAGTTTTGTTGAAGGAGCCTGGAAAAATACAGGCAGTGACTTTGGAGTTCTGTATAAACGAGGGCAAATAGACCAAATGTCTCCTCCTGCTCTGAGTTATTCATTAGAACATTTCCAGTTGAGTAGTGAGTGATGCCACATTTAATATAGCCTCAGGACTTCCATGAGGTCTGCTAGCTTGCACTTTCCTAAGTTAGGAACACAAAGACTTTATGACAGACATTTGTTTTCTTGTTCTTTGTAGTGTTGCTCTGCTCTGTTAGTTTAAGTCCTTCAGTTTTGATGAAAGCTTTGATGTTTGATTAGAGAGGATAATTAGGATAATTAGGGGAGGTTTGTGGCTTTTATTGGTGATTTAGACAGTGACATGTTTATGGCTAAGCGATGGGATCAACCATATTTCATATTTATGTATATATATATTTTTTTCATCTCTCTTATGTTTAGGAAAGAATATTCTGAAAATAAGTTGAAAGTAGAAAACTGACCTTGACTTTATGACATAAGTCCTGGAGTAAGCCAACCATTTGTTTTGGGAGGTTTCTAGAGCTGATGAAGAAAACTGTCTAAAAGTCCTCATCCTTGGTGAATCAGCTGGTGCTGTTGCTCTGCACTCTGTTTAATCAAGTCAAGATATTTCTGGGTTTAATAGATTTTTGGAATCTTCTGTACCTAAATGGAATGCTTTTGCCTTAAGTGAATTTGACACTCAATTCCCTCGAGTGCCTTTATCATCAGCATGTTTTCTTCACACCTTTTGCATATTTTCATGCATTAGGAAGTCACTTCTCTTGTGACTTTGAGTGTTGACACAGATTACATGGTTTATCCAGATCAGCCTCTCCTTCCCCTGGTGATGTGCTGCTAAAGATTTAACAATGGGCTCTTAGTGGGAAGAGACTTGGCCCTGATCAATAGCATTTGGTGATGTATGTGGGAAAAAAAAATCTTCCCTTCTGGCCTATGTGAGGCATCACTGTGGTTGGGTTGGGAACAGATGTGCACAGTCAGTTCTCACGAGGTAATCTGAGCAGGCAATCTGCCTCTTATCAAGTAGCACAATTGTGTGAGTTCACTTCTGCTGTTGACCAGTGGGAATGCAATGAAAAGTTGCTCTGGGGGAATTCCCTGGGGGTCCAGTGGTTAAGACTCTAAGCTTTCACTGCTGGGGCCTTAGGGTCTATCCCTGATCAGGGAACACGGATCCTGCAAATGAAGCATGGCTTAAAAAAAAAAAAATTTCCTCTGGCAGTGCGTCCTTACTGAGTTTTCAAGCTATTTCTTATCAACTCTTTTACTTACATGTAAGTGAAAGATTTCACTTTAGAGCTTATCTGTGTGTAAGTGTGTATATGTTTTTTTTGTGTGTGTGTTTGTCTGTATATATACACACATATATTGGTGGTGATGTTTAATCACTAAGTTGTGTCTGACTCTGCGACCCCACAGACCGTAACCTGCCAGGCTGCTCTGTCCATGGCATGTCCCAGGCAGGAATACTGGAGCTGGGTTGCCATTTGCTTCTCCAAAGGATCTTCCCAACCCAGGGATCGATTCTGCATCACCTGTCTTGGCAGGCAGATTCTTTACCACTGAGCCACCTGGGAAGCCCACGCATATATATAAACATACATATGCTATATAATGTATTAAAATTGATACCATTTCAGGTTTTCATTTGGGGTTTTGTCACACCACATTTTCTTAATGTTTTCAAGAGTCTTGGGTCCCGTCTCTTTAACTTGTTTTGCTTAGCCTCCTGAGTAATAAAATCAATAATCAATCAGTAATAAAATTGTCTTAGGCATGAGCCCCTCACTTTCAACTCTTCTTCCAGTATATCCTCACAGATTTTCCTAGTGCAAACTTACTGTGGTGGGATAGACTTTTCTTTTTTTTTTTAGAAGGGAAACAATGCAAATGTGACACCAGCCAGTTTCATGCAAGCTCTTCCTAACCTCTGAACGGGATTTCAAGTGCAAGTAAGATGATTCCATTGATCTTTTAATGATAGAATGAAAGGGGGTGAATTTCTCTTGAAACATCTCCGGTTTTTTATGGCTATCATGGTCTGAAGTTCCCTGTGTTACACTGGATACCATCAGCAGAATGAAACGTGGAAAAATACTACCACCCACTGGTCCTTCCTCCTCAAGACAAGATTTCCAAACGTTAGATAGGTTGGCTCTTCTTGGATAAGGTTTTGGTCCCTTTACAGTTGGTACAAGTAGTGACCGCAGTAGTCAAAATGAAGCAGAGGGTCAAACTTGGAAAATTCCTTCTGCCTCACACATATAGAAATGATAGATGAAATACCATCAAAGCTCAGAAAACAAACAAACAAGGACTAGTGGCCCCAAAACAAAATAAATATTTTTGGGGCCTCGGAATGTTGTAGAAATGCCTGAGAGTGAGCAGTGTTGGTGCTACTGTCTCTGAAGTCTTCCTCTCATGTCACCTTCCCAACTCGGCTTCCCTGAACACCACGCTACAGCAACTTCTCTCCTCCACCCAGACAAGCACTCGCCCTCTTCTCTGCTTCATTTTTATCCTTTGCTGTTGTTGTTCAGTTGCTCAGGCATGTCTTTCTCTTTGCGACCCCATGGACTGCAGCATGCCAGGCTTCCCTGTCCTTCACAATCTCCCAGAGTTTGTTCAAACTCATGTCCATTGAGTCGGTGATGCCATCCAACCATCTCATTCTCTGTCGCCCCCTTCTCCTCCATTCCTCAATCTTTCCTAGGATCAGGGTCTTTTCCATTCAGTTGGCTCTTCACATCAGGTGAGTGAAGTATTAGAGCTTCAGCTTCAGCATTAGTCCTTCCGGTGAATATTCAGGGTTGATTTCCTTCAGGATTGACTGGTTTGATCTCTTTGCTGTCCAAGGGACTCTCAAGAGTCTTTCCCAGCACCACAGTTTGAAGTTCATTTTTATCCTCAGAACTGATTTTCCCTTAATATATTGTGTGCCTTATTAATTTATCTTATTGTCAGACCAGGGTGTCAGGTTCAGGAGGACAGGGCTTTTGTCTTTCAAATATTTTTGAATGAATAACTGAATGATAACACATGTAATGCATTTATCAGAGTAGTAGCATGTGGTAAATGTCCAATGAATGTTGCTGTTATTGTTAGTCTTATTATTAACATACAGTTCTTAGTGTTGGCAGAATCTGATGTTTCCTGTTTTCTACTTCATTTCTGTCTGTCTCCTCCGTCCCTCAGCTGCCTTTATGTCTATTTACTACCCATTTGTCTCCACTATTCTTTCTTTCTTCCTCTTTGTCCNTCTTATTATTAACATACAGTTCTTAGTGTTGGCAGAATCTGATGTTTCCTGTTTTCTACTTCATTTCTGTCTGTCTCCTCCGTCCCTCAGCTGCCTTTATGTCTATTTACTACCCATTTGTCTCCACTATTCTTTCTTTCTTCCTCTTTGTCCAGGATTGAAGCCAGTACCCTGTGTGTGGAGAATAGCACGGGCCACTGCAGACCCTCAGTTTCTGAGTTCAAGCTGTTTGTAGGTATTTGGTGGCCTATAGGAGAGGGCAGTGGGAGAATAAGGGGGCTCCTGGCATTGGTAGGGCAGGAAGACACCTCCTCATCCCTCCTCTATCTCAACTTCACTGCTGTGTCCATAGGGTTATTTAGCTTCCCTTAGTTATTTAGTGGAGAAGGCAATGGCAGCCCACTCCAGTACTCTTGCCTGGAAAATCTCATGGACAGAGGAGCCTGGTGGGCTGCAGTCCATGGGGTCGCGAAGAATCAAATACGACTGAGCGACTTCACTTTCCCTTTTCCTTTTCGTGCATTGGAGAAGGAAATGGCAACCCACTCCAGTGTTCTTGCCTGGAGAATCCCAGGGATGGCAAAGCCTGGTGGGCTGCCGTCTATGGGGTCGCACAGAGTCGGTCACGACTGAAGTGACTTAGCAGCAGCAATAGTTATTTAGGGTTATTTTGGAGAAAGCAATGGCACCCCACTCCAGTACTCTTGCCTGGAAAATCCCATGGACGGAGGAGCCTGGTGGGCTGCCATCTATGGGGCTGCATAGAGTTGGACACGACTGAAGCGACTTAGCAGCAGCAGCAGCAGGGTTATTTAGTGAGATCAGAGCCTAAAGTTCTTGCTGATTCATATCAAACTACACAGGTAAAATACAAACACAGTGGATTGCCGATTTGGGGACACATTACTTCTGTATAATAAAACCTGGGCTTTTTAAAATTTTTATTTTTTTGATTGAAAAATATAGTTAATTTATAATGTGCCAGTCTCTGCTGTATAGCAGAGTGACTCAGTTATACACATGTAGACATTCTTTTTTTTTAATTTAATAATTTTGTTTCTATTATGGCTTGTCACAGGATATTAAATAGATTTCCTTGTGCTATGCACAGTGGGACCTTGGTGTTTATCCACCCTGTATATTGTAGCTTGCATATGCTGATGCAGACTCCCAGGCCTTCCTGCCCCACCCTCTTGGCAGCCGCAAGTCAGTTCTCTGTGTCTGTGAGTCTATTTCTGTTTTGTAGATATAGGTTCATTTGTGCCGTATTTTAGGTTCCATATCGTATGGTTTATGTCATGTGTCTCTCTCTGTCTGACCTCATTTAGTGTGGTCATCTCTAGGTGTATCTGTGTTGCTGCACGTGGCATTAGCTNCACAGGATATTAAATAGATTTCCTTGTGCTATGCACAGTGGGACCTTGGTGTTTATCCACCCTGTATATAGTAGCTTGCATATGCTGATGCAGACTCCCAGGCCTTCCTGCCCCACCCTCTTGGCAGCTGCAAGTCAGTTCTCTGTGTCTGTGAGTCTATTTCTGTTTTGTAGATATAGGTTCGTTTGTGCCGTATTTTAGGTTCCATATCGTACGGTTTATATCATGTGTCTCTCTGTCTGACCTCATTTAGTGTGGTCATCTCTAGGTGTATCTGTGTTGCTGCACGTGGCATTAGCTCACTCTTTTTTATAGCTGAATCGTATTCCGCTGTATATAGGCACCACATCTCCTTTATCCATTCATCTGTAGATGGGCATTTAGGTTGTTTCCGTGTCTGGGCTATTGTGAAAAGTACTCTATGAACATAGTGGCGCATATATCTTTTTGAATTATAGTCTTGTCTGGATATATGCCTAGGAGTGGGATTGCTGGATCATATGGTGGCTCTATTTTTGGATTTCTGAGGAACTTCCACGCTATTTTCCATAGTGGCAGTACCAACTTATTTCCACCAACAATGTAGGAGCACTGTCTTTTTTCCACACCCTCTCCAGCATTTGTTATTTGTAGATGCTTAAAAAGAAATTTGTGGGAGGAAGAAGCAAGATACAACCTATAACCAAGATATAGGAGGGGTACAGGGCAATCAAGAACTCTATTTTAGTACTGAAGCAATGTATTTTTAAAAATTAATTTATTTTAATTGGAGGCTAATTATTTTACAGTATTGTAGTGGTTTTGCCATACATTGACATGAATTAGCCACGGGTGTCCATGTGTTCCCCATCCTGAACCCCCCTCCAACCTCCCTCCTCATCCCTTTCCTCAGGGTTGTCCCAGTGCACCGGCTTTGAGTGTGCTTTAACTGTTTCATGCATCAAACCTGGACCGATGATCTGTTTCATATATTCTAATATACATGTTTCAATGCTGTTCTCTCAAATAATCCCACCCTCAACTTCTCCCACAGAGTCCAAAAGCCTGTTCTTTATATCTGTGTCTCTTTTTTCTGTCTCGCATATAGGGTCATTGTTACCATCTTTCTAAATTCCATATATACATATACATATATATATATATGCATTAATATACTGTATTGGTATTTTTCTTTCTGACTTACTTCACTCTGTATAATAGGCTCCAGTTTCATCATTAGATGACCTGATTAGAACTCAGTTAAAACTGATTAGAACTGATTCAAATGCATTCTTTTTTAATAGCTGAGTAATATTCCATTGTGTATATGTACCACAACTTTCTTATCCATTCGTCTGCTCATGGACATCTAGGTTGCTTCCATGTCCTGGCTATTATAAACAGTGCTGCGATGAACATTGGTGTACACATGTCTCTTTCAATTCTGGCTTCCTCATTGTGTATGCCCAACAGTGGGATTGCTGGGTCGTATGGAAGTTATATTTCCAGTTTTTTAAGGAATCTCCACACTGTTCTCCATGGTGGCTGTACTGGTTTGCATTCCCACCAACAGTGTAAGAGAGTTCCCTTTTCTCTGCAGCCTCTCCAGCGTTTATTGATTGTAGACTTTTTGATGGCAGCCATTCTGACCAGCGTGAGATGGTACCTCATTGTGGTTTTGATTTGCATTTCTCTGATAATGAGTGATGTTGAGCATCTTTTCATGTGTTTGTTACCCATCTGTACGTCTTCTTTGGAGAAATATCTGTTTAGTT
The DNA here is from genome assembly GCA_006410615.1 of Neotragus moschatus. Lineage (NCBI taxonomy): Eukaryota > Metazoa > Chordata > Mammalia > Artiodactyla > Bovidae > Neotragus > Neotragus moschatus. The sequence continues at coordinate 659,948 of SJYA01000712.1, forward strand.
CTTTGGCCCATTTTTTGATTGGGTCATTTATTTTTCTGGTATTGAGCTGCAGGGGTTGCTTGTATATTTTTGAGATTAATTATTGGTCAGTTGCTTTGTTTGAAGCCATGTATTTTCCCTGCATAAGACAATAAACACAGCTTCTCCTCCTCAAAGAAATAAGGAATTGTGATATTGGCTTTACTATCTGAGGCCCTCCCTTCTTAGATCCCAGTCACAGGCAGGGTATAAGCTGTGTTGACGGAAGGATAAAATGAAGAATCCCCTGCATTTGATGAGAGAGAAGCTGTCAATTTTTCTTGGTGAGAAAAAAGTGAAACAAGTGGCTTGTCCCTATTAGCACTTCATGAAATTTATTGTGTCCTTCGTAATAGTCTTCAGCAAGTGGGAAACATCATCCTCCACGTACCTAACTACTGCCTTATCAATGTATGTTTACTATACTGATTTGTTTCAAGGTGACATTCATCTTTGCTAAATCTCAGCAGAGAAGATGAAGTGCTGAGATCCTCAGGTAGCAGCAGAAAGTGGAAGATGTTGACCAGAGGCCTCTTAGACATGAGAAGAGCTCTCCAGGGTAACTTTCTCTGATGATTACTCTGCCTCATGAGAACTCCCCACCCTGGCTGATGCCCAAAGCTGCTTGGAGCCACAGCTCTGGGTGCTTGAGGTAGTGGTGAAGATTGTTGAGAAATTTTATGAAGCAGGAACTCTTTCCACAATAGGTAGCCCCATGCTTAAGGGTGTTGGCTGCCCATCAGCTGTGGGGAACCATTGCCTTTTGGTGCTGGGAGGAGCCTTGAAAGATGTTCTGCTCTGTTTCCATTGCTACAGCCTCTGAGCCTAGACGGGCCACTCTATTTAACCAGCCATGTGACTCTCTAAAAGTTGCTCAAACATTCTGAGCCTCAGTTTCTTCAGCAATAAGATAGGAACAATGGTTGCTTGCAGTGTTGTCCTCATAGAGGACATTTAATTAGTTAAAAAAATTTTTTTTAATTAAGCATCTACTATGTGCCAGACCTGTGTTGTTGTTCAGTTGCTCAGTCATGTCCATCTCTTTGTGACCCCGTGGACTGCAGCACACCAGGCTTCCCTGACCTTCACTATCTCCTGGAGTTTGCTCAAACTCATGTCCATTGAGTTGGTGAGGCCATCCAACCATCTCATCCTCTGCTGCCCTCTTCTTTTGTCTTCAGTCTTTCCCAGCATCAGGGTCTTCTCTTGCGGTAAAGAGTCAGCTCTTTACTACATCAGGTGGCCAAAATATTGGAGCTTCAACTTCAGCATCAGTGCTTCCAATAAATATTCAGGGTTGATTTCCTTTAGGGTTGAGTGGTTGATTTTGCTGTCCAAGGGTCTCTCAAGAGTCTCCTTCAGCAGTGCAGTTCTAAAGACCTGTGTTAGATGATGGGAATACAAAAGTGAGCAAAAGAAATACTGAGCTTGCTCTCATGGAGCTTATAATCCATATTAAATCTGGCGACTGGCACACAGTAGGGTCTTAGAAAATGGTAGCTATCTTATTATTCATTTAAAAATGAGAGTGTTGCAGCTAAGAGGTTAAGTGACCTCCAAATTTCAGTTTCACCTGATATAGGCAAGACTTGATATTTTGGCCTATAATCTAAAATCAGATACTTTTCAGAGAGGCCAGTCATGGTGTCCAGAGCCTTTGTGATGAGATGGACATTTTGATTCATTTGGAGGCAATATTTCCTAACCACACCTCTGGCTAGCATGAGTGCCCCCAGCATGGCCAGATATTACCAGGTCAGACTTACTTTCCATGGAATTCTCCAGGCCAGAATACTGGAGTGGGTAGGCTTTCCCTTCTCCAGGGGAATCTTCCCAAGCCAGGAAATGAACCAAGGTCTCACCTGCATTGTAGGCAGATTCTTTACTAACTGAGCNCGTCTTCTTTGGAGAAATATCTGTTTAGTTCTTTGGCCCATTTTTTGATTGGGTCATTTATTTTTCTGGTATTGAGCTGCAGGGGTTGCTTGTATATTTTTGAGATTAATTATTGGTCAGTTGCTTTGTTTGAAGCCATGTATTTTCCCTGCATAAGACAATAAACACAGCTTCTCCTCCTCAAAGAAATAAGGAATTGTGATATTGGCTTTACTATCTGAGGCCCTCCCTTCTTAGATCCCAGTCACAGGCAGGGTATAAGCTGTGTTGACGGAAGGATAAAATGAAGAATCCCCTGCATTTGATGAGAGAGAAGCTGTCAATTTTTCTTGGTGAGAAAAAAGTGAAACAAGTGGCTTGTCCCTATTAGCACTTCATGAAATTTATTGTGTCCTTCGTAATAGTCTTCAGCAAGTGGGAAACATCATCCTCCACGTACCTAACTACTGCCTTATCAATGTATGTTTACTATACTGATTTGTTTCAAGGTGACATTCATCTTTGCTAAATCTCAGCAGAGAAGATGAAGTGCTGAGATCCTCAGGTAGCAGCAGAAAGTGGAAGATGTTGACCAGAGGCCTCTTAGACATGAGAAGAGCTCTCCAGGGTAACTTTCTCTGATGATTACTCTGCCTCATGAGAACTCCCCACCCTGGCTGATGCCCAAAGCTGCTTGGAGCCACAGCTCTGGGTGCTTGAGGTAGTGGTGAAGATTGTTGAGAAATTTTATGAAGCAGGAACTCTTTCCACAATAGGTAGCCCCATGCTTAAGGGTGTTGGCTGCCCATCAGCTGTGGGGAACCATTGCCTTTTGGTGCTGGGAGGAGCCTTGAAAGATGTTCTGCTCTGTTTCCATTGCTACAGCCTCTGAGCCTAGACGGGCCACTCTATTTAACCAGCCATGTGACTCTCTAAAAGTTGCTCAAACATTCTGAGCCTCAGTTTCTTCAGCAATAAGATAGGAACAATGGTTGCTTGCAGTGTTGTCCTCATAGAGGACATTTAATTAGTTAAAAAAATTTTTTTTAATTAAGCATCTACTATGTGCCAGACCTGTGTTGTTGTTCAGTTGCTCAGTCATGTCCATCTCTTTGTGACCCCGTGGACTGCAGCACACCAGGCTTCCCTGACCTTCACTATCTCCTGGAGTTTGCTCAAACTCATGTCCATTGAGTTGGTGAGGCCATCCAACCATCTCATCCTCTGCTGCCCTCTTCTTTTGTCTTCAGTCTTTCCCAGCATCAGGGTCTTCTCTTGCGGTAAAGAGTCAGCTCTTTACTACATCAGGTGGCCAAAATATTGGAGCTTCAACTTCAGCATCAGTGCTTCCAATAAATATTCAGGGTTGATTTCCTTTAGGGTTGAGTGGTTGATTTTGCTGTCCAAGGGTCTCTCAAGAGTCTCCTTCAGCAGTGCAATTCTAAAGACCTGTGTTAGATGATGGGAATACAAAAGTGAGCAAAAGAAATACTGAGCTTGCTCTCATGGAGCTTATAATCCATATTAAATCTGGCGACTGGCACACAGTAGGGTCTTAGAAAATGGTAGCTATCTTATTATTCATTTAAAAATGAGAGTGTTGCAGCTAAGAGGTTAAGTGACCTCCAAATTTCAGTTTCACCTGATATAGGCAAGACTTGATATTTTGGCCTATAATCTAAAATCAGATACTTTTCAGAGAGGCCAGTCATGGTGTCCAGAGCCTTTGTGATGAGATGGACATTTTGATTCATTTGGAGGCAATATTTCCTAACCACACCTCTGGCTAGCATGAGTGCCCCCAGCATGGCCAGATATTACCAGGTCAGACTTACTTTCCATGGAATTCTCCAGGCCAGAATACTGGAGTGGGTAGGCTTTCCCTTCTCCAGGGGAATCTTCCCAAGCCAGGAAATGAACCAAGGTCTCACCTGCATTGTAGGCAGATTCTTTACTAACTGAGCCACAAGGGAAGCCCAACAATACTGGAGTGGGTAGCCTATCCCTTCTCTAGCAAAAATCAGTACTATAAATCATAGGCTTAGGGTTAAATGAGCTTTATTTTTCCTGGACCACAGAAGTGGTAATGAGAATGATGTCCATAATGGAACACAAGGACTCCCATTAGAAGACTCATATGAGAAGTGTGACGCTTTAGAGCCCACAAAATTTTTACTTTCTCCTTTCTAACAACTGAGAACCATGAAAATAATGGTTTTCCCCTTTTGCCAAATCTGCACAAAATTTTGGATTCAAAATTCATGTCCAGTCACCAGGAATGTATATGTCCTTGAGGTTAGGGTATATGTTTTATTTCGCTTCTTTGGTTCCAATGTGTTTCATGTGTATGATTTTATTGTCTGTATGTCCTTTGATGTGAAGTGAAGGTCACTCAGTCGTGTCCAACTCTTTGTGACCCCATGGACTATACAGTCCATGGAATTCTCCAGGCCAGAATACTGGAGTGGGTAGCCTTTCCCCTCTCCAGGGATAGGCCAGAGAAGTATGTCCTTTAATCTGAGTTAATTACCAGAAGAATATGTTAAAAAAAAAAAAAAAACGAAAACTGCATTCCTTTGTAGGGCAGAGAGTGCCAGTACAGGAAAAATAGAAGCGATGAGGGAGACAGTGGGGAAAAACATGAATGCGGATGATCCCTGGACAGTTATTTCGCTGTCAACCTCTTTAAGGCTTTCCTGGCAGCTCAGTGGTAAAGAATTCGCCGGCCAATGCAGGGGATGCCAAGAGATGGGGGTTTGATCCCTGGGTTGGGAAGATCCCCTGGAGGAGGGAATGGAAACCCTCTCCAGTAGTCTTGTCTGAAGAATCCCATGGAGAGAGAAACCTGGCAGGCTACAGTCCATGGGGTTGCAAAGAGCTGGACACAACTGAGCGACTGAACAACAAACCCCTTTACACTTTCTGTCTGCTGCTAATGAATGCACCCCAAGGACCTGTGACCTCTTGGTTGACCTGGATCCAGTCTCAAAACAGCCCTTTCCTTTGGTCGCTGTGTACATTTGCAGGCATATTGGATAAGGCACAGCAGTTAGAAACTTTTTGGTCCCATATTTCCTGTTTGTCTAGATTTGCAAGCACAGTTTTGTCTCAGCTTCCAGCACGTTTGCTGTGATTATTAGGATTTTCTTCTTCAGGACCAGAGCTACCTTTCCCCCTATTTTCTTTCCCTTTGTGCACCAAGTGCTCTTCAGGTTTCTGCAGAAGAGCATGTTTTCTGTTCTCTGCTTTTCCCTTCGCTGCTTGTTGCTATCGAGAAGGGAAATACAAATAAAATATTTGGACCCAGCTCTTAAGCAGGAAAATGTTGTGAGCAAGTAGAGTTATAAAAACTTCATAAAACTCCCCAGATTTACCCCAGCTCTCCAGCCTGGGGACAGAGTGAGGCCACAGTAAGAGTCACAGAGCAGCCCGTTTCTGGCCCAGCTCAGTTGGCGATATGCCTGCAATCCAAGGCTGTTGCTGGGTGCCGCACCATACACTCACCAAAGGTCATGAATGTTCTGACCCTCAGGGGTCCCACTGTTCTGTGTTTCTCCAGGGATCCTCTCCTGCCTGTAACTCTGAGGACTTCTTTTGAGGACCCTCTTCCCGATGCGCCATCCTCCTGGCCACAGGCTTGGGGCTGTGGTTGGAGCAGTTCCTCTGCTGCTATCCCACTGTCTCCAGGCTCCCTCTGATCAGGGCTGTACCCTGTTACCAGGTACAAAGCTCGAGTACCTGTGTCCTCAACTGTCCACAGGCCCTCGGGCATGACTGTCCTTACCCTTGACCTGCTCATTAATTCTCTGGACTAGTGTGGAGACTGTCATATGCCCAGATTTGTCATCCCTCTTCCGTGTGATTGGGCTGCCTAGCTAGAGCCTACCTTTTCCCTCTCCCCTGCAGCTAGGTTAAGGCCATGGGGCTGAGAGCTCACTAATGGGATATTCGGGTTGACATTTTTGGTTACTTACTTGAAGAGAAAGTATTGGCCTTATATTCATACATCGTTGTTCCTCCTTTCCCCTGGGGACATCAGTCACACTGAGGGGACAGAAATTTGAATTTCAGAAAATAGGTATCTGCCACTATGAACCTGACAACATCTCACTGCCTAAAAACTTTTATTCTGAGGTTGTCAGTGATATGAATGAACATGATTTTCTGCTGCAGTACAAGAAAATGTATCAACATTTGGCAGTTTGGCATAACTCAGTGAACCAGTAATTTCCAAAGGGTAGATGCATGATGTTATGAAATCACACAGGGGTAAAAGAGCCCACGTGTGGAAAACATGTAGTGTAAAATAAGAAACTTTGCTTTTCTGCTTGATAATTTTTGATATAAGTAATCGGTGTGCAATCACCATTAAATGGATTTTAATGTGACAGTATAAAAAGTTCATTGATAAGGTTTCAGACTTCATATTGCAACAACCTTTTTAGAAAATACCACTTGAGTTTTGGTATAGTATTAAAGAACAACACTCACAACCATCTGGAAAGGCAATTATACTACTGTCCCTTTTCTCAGCTATATAGTTGTGTGAGGCTGGATTCTCTTCACACACTTTAACTAAAACAACCTGCTGCACTAGATTGAACGTTCAGTCATCACCAGCACGACTATCATCATGTCGTCTATTATTAAGCCAGACACAAAAGAGATTTTAAAAAATATAAATAATGTCAGTCTTTACACTTTTTAAAGACATAATTAAAAAAAAATAAGTTAAATTGTGTTAGCATACAATAGGTTTATCATTGCTTTGAAAAAGAAATGAATGAACAAATGTTAATAAGTAGTTTTTCTATTTTTAAACACAGTCAGTATCAATAGATACTTCCCACATAAACAGGTTTCTCTGGGGTCCTCAATAATTTTTAAATGTAAAGGTGTCCTGAGACCAACTGAAGACTTTGCCTTCATTTATGGCAGAGCTACATGTTAGACTCAACTGGGACCATTGAGTGAGCTCTTAGAACACGGCAATCTCCTTCCAGATATGGTATATGAGAAAATAAGATACTTCTATTTTGTTTGAGCTGCTTGTATATTGGGGCCACTTTGCTACAGCATCTTGGCCCATATTCTAAATAATATATTAATATTACTCTAGAAATTGATCTAATGTATACAATTAGAATCATTATTTCCCTTTACCCCTCATCAATGTCCCCGAATTGAGCTTGTATATCTGGACTCTTTATCAAGAAGAGCCTGGATAGTTGACCAATGACTTTTTTCTTAATTTTTTAGGCAAAATCATTGTTGTGCTTCTTGTTCATCCTAAAATATCAAGTCAGTTGTCCTTTTTGTGAGGGACCTCTGGATTCTTAAATGGTGGAATTTTTAAGAAGTAAACTGCCTATGTCCATATTCTGGGATCTCTTTTGCATAAGGTTTTAATCTTCATTCTGTCTTTGTTCTCTTAATGTCAATGTGTTTGGCCTCGTTATAATGGTAATAATATTTTTTTTCCGAAACAACAATGAAGACATGTGTTTTTACAAGTCCAGAGTCTAATCCAGGACCATGGAAGAATACTTAAATGTGAAACTTTCTGGAAAATTCATCATTGTTCATCATGTTTACAATAAAAGACCCTAGAATACGAAAATCACATTTCATTAATTTCCCTTTACTAGACTTTCTGGAAACCTTTCCAAATTCCATAGCAGAGAGTGATTTTTCTAGTCTCTGAATCTTCTACAGCAGTTCTTTCTCAGTTAATTATGTTGGCGCATCCCGTCACTGAATATCACCTTTGGTTGTCCTATTTCCTGGCTCTACAAAGTTGATCTGTCTCTCCAGTGCGGTGGTGATGTGCCCAAGGGTGTCAGTCGTCATTTTTTTACCTTGTATCTGGGTGTCCTATAGTGCATGTGTGCGTGCGTGTTCAGTCGTGTCTGACTCTTTGTGACCCTATGGACTGCAGCCCACCAGGCTCCTCTGTCCCTGGAATTCTCCAGGCAAGAATACTGGAGTGGGTTGCAATTTCCTTCCCTAGCAGATCTTCCCAACCCAGGGATCGCGACTTTTGCGTCTCCTGCATTGGCAGGTGGATTCTTTAACACTGTGCCGTGTCTCCTATAGAGTACTAAGTTAATAATGAAGCTGAATTAAACAGGCTTGGATGTCATTTCCTTTCCTCACTGAGCAGCAAAAGAGACACCCCGAGGCAAGGAACCCTGAGTGGAGTTGTCCCGTGTGTGTGGTGTGCTTTCTGGGACAGTAAGAAAATTCCTCCACCCTGCCTACAGATTTCTGCCCCATCTTCCCTCCACATATGCTCAGGGATGTCTAATAGCAACTTTCTGAGGAACTGTTAGGCTGAAAATAGAGGGAGGTAAATAAAGAAGTTGAGATATTTAGAACTCTTTATTGAGATATGATTGACGTACAAAAGGCTATAGATAGGTAATATATGCAGCTTGTTACATTTGGAGATAAGTATACACCTTAGGAAACCAAAGTCACTATTAGGAACAAGGTATTTTAAATGCAGCAGCAGGGACAAGATAGTGGCTTACACTCACAATTCTTGACTGGTTCTTTTCTAGAAAAAATTAGTGGAGGGTGGAAAATGAATAGAATGTCTGAGATGAAAAAACATGCTAAAAAGGAGAGCAATGACCTGATTTATAACAGGTTAGCTCTGGTCTGGACTAGCAGACTGAAGAATCAGAGGATATTTCCTTGAGTTTGAATCAGATGTGGCTGAGACTCTGTTCTAGGAAATGCCTGGCCCAAATCATAACTCTCTCATTACAAACCATGTGACCTTAGGAAAAATACTTCATTTCTCTGGGTCTGAGAACTCCTACTTAGCTAATGAGATTACTTCTTGGCTTATTGTGAAGATTAAACGAGTCTCTAATAAATAAACTATCGGAGGGCCCTTTTCTTAGTTTAAATCATCCTCACTGTAAGTAAGAATAAACCTGTTCTCTCAGGAATGATGTCGGAGGTGAGGGGTGGGGCTGATGCCTGAGAGATTGCTCTTTCTTCCCTAAATACTTTCTTTTTAGGGGCAGTGGTCCTCTGACTTTTGGAACAGAGGAGTTGCTTTTTGTTTTCCTAAAGGTTTGAAATTGCCAGGATGTAAATATGAGAGGAGAAGTGGATAATGAAAAATGTCTGAGCAGGTTGGAGTGAGTGTGGGGAGGATGGTACTGATGTCTGTGAGAGTGATCTTGCCCCAGAAAGGAACCGCCTAGAATGAGCCACACTTGATCCTTGAAAAACACGGGTTTGAATCGCAAGGATCCGTACATATGTTGATTTTTTTTGTCAATAGTAAATGCTACAGTCCTATGTGATCCTGGTTGGTTAAATCCAAAGATGTAGAACTGGATGGATGTAGGAGGCCAGCTCTAAGTTATACTTGGATGTATACTCTAGCTGCAGAGGGTCAGCACCCCTAAGACCTCTTTATTGTTTAAGGTAGTTCCCTGACTCCTGGGAATTCCACCAAGCTGTGGAAAGGAGGCTAACCCTAGAAGAAAGACAGGTATAAGCTTATTCCCACGTTAGAGTAAAGCCCAGTGAACTGGCTTGAAGGAAAGTCATGCAGAAGAACTCCAAGGCAAGTGCTCTTTTGATAACTTTGCTGCCTTTCCTGCACACTTCAGAAATGAGCTGAACAGTGAAAGTGCCGAAATCCAAAGAATGTTCTAGAAGTCCATGTGAAACCTCTCAGAAGTAGATTTGACCTCTAATGTAGGGTGGGGGTGACCTTTTAAATAGTTTAGAAATCTAATGTTTATGTTACATCAAATTTTTCATAGACTTCACCTCCTCTGAAGACATAGCACTTCCTGCCAGCTCCCAAAACACCCTTGAAGTGGTGGGCATAGTGACTCACTGTCAGGTAAACATTCCTTTTAGACACATATCAACAGATTTGTTATTCCATTACTGTCCAAACAGCAGAAAACCTCAGAAGGTAAAATCGGATTAGTGCTGAAGAATTCAGTCTCACCTGTTCTCTTTTATTCAAATCAAACTTTTAAAACATTCATTGTGGGGAGTTCATTTTTCCTCCCAATAAGGAATAAGGGAAAGATGTGTGGCAGGTCTCAGTCTTTGGGGTCAAGCCTTATTTTGGAATTGTTTCATTTGGAAACCACACCTAACTCCCAGCAAGGAAATCATCTGCCATAAAGCACGACTGCTTGCAGGTGTGGAAAAGGAAGGCGTTGACATCAAACAGCACAGTGTACAAGGGTAATCAACAGAATTCTATAAAATGCCCATTAGCTACTCAAGGTGGAAAAATGGCTTGCTTGCAGTGGAAACTGGTAATGTGGGTCAATAAAATGGTCAGATTCATATAGCTTAGCCATAAATCTCATGTCATAAAATCATGGCCAGTGACCAGACTCATACATGATTTCCTGAACTAATCTGTATATAGTATAAAGTACTATAATATCTATAGTGTACATTGGATTGAGGGAACATTTATTTTACATCAACCATAGAAGCTAAAGATACTAGTACACAGTGAGAGTCAATTACATATGCATTGACTGATTTCATAGTTTGTTAAAATGCTGCAAATGTTTGAGTAGCCCCCAAATTTTAATTTTTTTAGTTTGCAGAGTAAAAGATTTTCTTTTATGTATTCATTAATTTAATAAATACTTAAAGTATCTAAACCAAGCACTAACTCCGATCCTTACTGGTTGATTAAACTTTGGCAGTTACCCTAACCTTTCTGCCTCAGTTTCCTCATATGTAAAATCAAAGAAACTTCAGTACTTGACCTCCTAAGGTTGTTGCAGCTATTAAATGGATGAATACCTATGAAGTACTTAGAATATTGTCTCAATGGTAGGAGACACATCTGTTAAGTTGCTGCATACTAAATTACCCTAAAGTTTAGAGGCTTAAAACAACACATCTATTATCTCATAATTTTTGTGGACCAGGAATCCGAGCATGGTTTAAGATGAGTCTTCTACTTTTCAGGCTGAAATCAGGGTGTACCCTTGGTTGTCACTGCAAGGCTCAGCTCTGGGAAAACCTGCTTCCAAGCTCATATGTGTATTTGTTGGCAGGATTTAGTTCCTCCATAGCTGTTAGCCAGTGATTGCCCTCCGTTCTCTGCCATTTGGGTCTTTCCAACATGGCAACTTGGTTTGTCAAAGCATGCAACATGAGAAGTCAAGAGATTAGAATTAGCAAGCCAACTGCAGTACATAGCTTTTTACAACCTAATTAGGGAAGTGATCTTCCATCACTCTTGCCATATTTATTGATTAGACATGAGTCACTAGGCCCGGCCCATACTTAAGGAGATGGAATTACACAATTCCAGTGTGACTATCAGGGGTCAGTGATCATTGGAGTTCATGTTAGAGGCTGCCTACCATGATGGTGAACAATACAGATTTGAGGATTACATGCTTACTGGGGGAGACAGACGTTAAAAAAAATTCTAGAATGAAATAGCAATTAGACATTGTGATAAGAACTATGAATTGGTGTTGTTTGTTGTTTGTTTTTGACCATGCTGCATGGCATGTGAAATCTTAGTTCCCTGACCAGGAACTGAACCTGCAGCCTCTGACTTGGAAGTGCAGAGTCTTAACCACAGGACCACTAGGGAAGCCCTGAGAACGATGAATTGGAAACACAATGTTTGATGACAAATTACAATCTTGATATCTGTTTTGAGTTGGTATTTTTCAAATGAAGACATCTTTGAGGAAATAATTTTTATTTTCAGATGTGAAGGATGAGTGAAGTGAGCTGAGAGTGGAATCAGGAGAAAGGTGAGCCCTTCAGAAGAGTGAACAGATGGTGTGTAGGCCCTTGAGGGAGGGGCGCACCTAGGGTTGGCCCCTCCATGTGGCTTGGGATTATTTTCTCTGCACATGGCTAGTTTCTGGGATAGAGTGCTCCAAGAGAAGAAAATAGAAGCAGCAGCTGCCAGGTCAACTTAATAGGCATCCCTTCCACTGTATTATATTGATCAAAGCAGTTAAAAACCTATATCAGAGTCAAGGGGTACCAAGCTCTGCTTTTTGATGGGAGGATGACCATGCTTCTATCAGAGCAGCAGAGTTGTTTGGGACTCTCCAGGACAAAGAACCACATCAGGTGATTTTAGCAGGAGTCATTTATTTTCAAGTTAAATATCAGATAAGAAGAAAGGAAGCAAAGAAATCATGTGTGGGTCCCTCTTTGAGACCGTTGGGTAGGTTGGGAAGTGAGACTTAGAGGGAGGCCTGGAAGAAGACGGGGTGAAGAGAAGACTTTAAAGCGATGTTGTGTGTTTTAGGGACTGGTCCTCTGGAGAGGGTCATGATAGAAGTAGGCTGGTGGATGAAACACATTTCTGAGAGATGGAAAAGGAAGGAATTCAGAATACATATTCAGGGGAATTGAGCTTTGATGGGAGAAATTTTTCCATTGTCACAGGAAAAAAGGATACAAGTGGTGTTGAAGGCTGACTTTTCATTAGTGTTGGGGATCCCAGGTAGTGTAAACAGCAACACACAGCAAAGTGGGCGTACCCTGAGTGCTGAGACATTGTAGGGGAGAGAGGAAGAGGGCTGTTGCCACAGATGTGGCTGAACCCAATCCAAGGAAAGATTTTTAAAATTTTATTTTAATTAGTGTGTTGTTACCTTAAGAGATTGTTTTATTTCAGGCTTTATTCTTGTTTTATCACCTGAACAGGAAACAGCACAAGAAACGTTTTAGTCACTTGCATGTTTTGTTTGTCTCTTCTACTAGCTTTTTTTTTAAGTTAAACTAAGTGAACTTAAGACAGGAAATATTCATATCAGAAGCAGAAGGACCCCTCACCCAGTGAGAGGAAATGTATCACTGGGTAGCAGATCAGTTCTGTCTTGAGGTTTGATTGAACGTTTGTATAAGAAACACTGATAAGAAAAACTGTCAGATATTGTTTACAGTCCATTCTGATGACCATTATTTCTTATATAGGACCATGCATGGTTTATTTTTTCTGAATTTTGTTCTCAGAAGATTTTTCTTTTGAAGAGGATGGCCTGTTTCATTTGTTGGATGATGAAAATGCTAAATCAATCACTTTTTCTTTAGCTACCCTCCTTTTTTGCATTGCATGTCAGGAGCTCAGACTTAAAATTTAGGGCTGCACCACAGTATTAATTGATGGTGAGGGCATAGCACAGATTTTGAAATTTTCTCTCTCTAAACCACAGTTTATTCATCTTTCAAATGAGATAACTTTGGAGCCTACCTCTTAGGATTATTTGAAGGATTAAATGAGTTAATACATGTGAAGTACTTAAAATTACTGCTTGGCATTGGACTGTTAATTCTATTGGTCTCAACTGTATCCTTCAATTTACAGTGATTGATCTGTAAATATATAAATACCCAGTTTTCTGTGCTCACATGTTGTTTTTTTAGGTATCTCTCTAGTTTCCGCAGAGACTAGAATAGGTGATTTCTATGAAATTATCCAGTTCTTTGATCTCATATATTTTGTGACTCTTCTCTAAAGAGGTACAGATAAATAATATACACTCAAGGCAACATATAATCACTATGAGGGGCTCTGACTTAACACCTAAGGACTCGAACTGGAGAGTGGATGTTAACACTTGTGATATACTTCTCACTGTAAACTTTTTTTTCTACCTGATTTGAATGGATGGGCTGTACAAACAAAGGGCTTATTGGCTCATGTTATCTTGGAAAAGGCAGGATAAGAAGGCTTCAAAATTTTTGACCTGTAGGGACATAGGATCTACATATAAAACAAACACTTTACATCAGCATGAGAAAAAATAGACCCAAGGGGATACACAACACTTGAGGTACCCGGTAATACCACTGAAACATGTACTTACCCAGTCACTTAAACCTGGGGTCACAAAATAATCATTTTCTTATTCAAACAAAGTTGATGGGCAGTTTTCTAGAATGTTGTAGAGAGAATGGGTATATTAAGTAGACGACTGGAATAGATAAACTCTAATATCCTTCCAACTCTTAATATTCCTGGTTTTATGATCTTGTCCTCAGAGCATTGGGTCTGGATTTTCTCTACTCAGTGCAATGGTCTCATTTGTGATTAGGTGAGTCATTTTGATTTCATCGTGGGGCTAGGTGTCAGGGCATTCCAAACAAAGGCAATCAGACTTTCCCCTGTGTATACTAAATTAATCCCTCTGAGGCAAACTTAACTGTTGCTCTAAGATTTGGCTCTAAGTGTTCATTCTTTCAGATCACGGTATGGGTTTTTTGCCTCCTGTATTTGTAACTCTATTATAAAAAGGGTTATCAAACTCTGGTTAAGGGTTGGGTAGGTTCAGTGTACATCTGCATGAAATCAGGGATTTTTTTTCTTTCATTTTTCATCTTGCTTGGCCTGAAAGACAAATATACCAGAGGGATTTCTTCTATCTGAAGTTTCAGGAATTCACTGGATACCACCCAAGGCTTTAGATCAGACTAAAGTCTCTCTACTAGATTTGATGCTTCATTTGTACTGTTATGATTACGTGGGTGTATGCTCGAAGTTTAGGGCATGAGTATGAGAGGAGGAAGGCAGTTATCTAGAGTCTAAGGTGTGGGCAATGTGAGATGCTCTCCTTATACCTGAATATGCCAGAATGAAACTCACTCTGTAAGAAAGAAATGGGATGCTAGAAATACACCTCCCTCTCATCAGTTCAGTCGCTCAGTCATGTCCAACTTGTTGTGACCCCATGGACTGCAGCATGCTCTGCTTTCCTGTCTTTCACCATCTCCTGGAGCTTGCTCAAACTCATGTCCATTGAGTTGGGGATGCCATCCAACCATCTCGTCCTTTGTTGTCCCTTTCTCCTCCTGCCTTCAATCTTTGCCAGCATCAGGGTCTTTTCCAGTGAGTTGGCTTCTCACAGCAGGTGGCCAAAGTATTGGCCTTTCAGCTTCAGCATCAGTCATTCCAGTGAATATTCAAGGTTGATTTCCTTTAGGATTGAGTGGTTTTATCTCCTTGTAGTCCAAGGGACTCTCAAGAGTCTTCTCCAACACCACAGTTTAAAAACACAGTTCACTCTCACACTGATCCTGTATTTGAAATATGCAGATGCACAGTCACCCCAATCTCATTACTCAGAAAAAAGATCCCTGACTTAGCTGTGCCCAGCATCCTGAGAGATGTTGAGTATTATGTGAATACCAGACTAGTAGATAATCACTGCCAAGGACTGCTTATGATCTATCTTTGATAATCAAAATCTGTCTGGGCTTTCCTTTTAGTCCTTGATAATGTCAAACTTGCTAGGAAAAATTGGCAAAAATGTAAGAATTTTGGGTTGACTCTCTTTAATATGCGTTTTATTAGGCTATCAGGAGTTTTTTCATTGTAGACAATCTTACATTGATCTCTAATGGTTTAAACTATATGCTGGATGCATTTAATGGCAAAAACTGGGCTTCATTAACTCTCTCTTATATTACTATCTTAGTTTCTTCTCAAGAGGAGTCAAAAGTAACTAATGTCTTGAGACTCTTTGATTAACTAAGAAACAGGATTTAGTTCCAAGTGCTAAAGAATTAAAGAAGGCAATTTAAGTTTTTATTTAACACTTCACAAAATAGACAGTCTCCACTGGGCCAACTTCAAAATGGGGTGAAAGGCAGGGAGCTTTTAAGATAAAGAAAGAAGAACAAGGAAGAGAAAAACAGAAAATATCTAGTTAGCTGGAGCCATGTAGTAAATATGTTTGGATGCTTGTGGTGAGAAGGAATAAGGAAATAAGTATAGGACCCAGAGTAAGCTTGGCCTTTGGGAATTGGCTGACCAGATAATAGTGCATTTCTGGTCAAGCAGAGCATTTAATTGGACATGAAAGCTAGATGGAAAAAAAAAGGAACTAAGTTTAGATTTGCTAGTATGGCACTCTGGGCAGCAGAAGCTCCATCTTGGGCCTAGAGAGTAATTTCAACACAGGTAATGCGTTAAAAACTGGACTTTCAGCTTCCATTTCTTCAGGTTATGCTAGGTGGTCTAGCAAGTGTGGAATGCAGCTGCACACTTTTCTCCAGGGCAGAGTTGGTATGTCAGTGAGAGGGCAAGAGGCAGAGAAGGGGCCCAGGCGAGCAGGCAGGATCTGCTTTCCCTGGCCTAGTACATCATCTGCTTGGTGTATGTGGTGGTTAGCGGTGGCCACCTGGTAGACACTGGTTGATGAATGACTGTATGAAAGCTGAATTAATCTGGNGTGGAATGCAGCTGCACACTTTTCTCCAGGGCAGAGTTGGTATGTCAGTGAGAGGGCAAGAGGCAGAGAAGGGGCCCAGGCGAGCAGGCAGGATCTGCTTTCCCTGGCCTAGTACATCATCTGCTTGGTGTATGTGGTGGTTAGCGGTGGCCACCTGGTAGACACTGGTTGATGAATGACTGTATGAAAGCTGAATTAATCTGGACAGACAAGTTGGGTTAGCTCTAAATCTCCCCTCTGTTTGCTGGGGAAAGCTAAATTCAATCCAGCTGTTCTTCAGACTGCCAAACCACTTTCAAGCAAGTTCCTTTCTATTTCTTTCATTTCTATTTATTCCCCCCTTGGGTGCTGAAGAAGTAAATGCTTCACCAGTTATTCCTTCTTTATAAGAGCTGGCTCTTTGTACTTGACATTTTCTTAATTGTTCACATTCTGCATATTTGCTTATTTTCCCTGATGCTGTTCCGTTCCCAGTAANGACTGAGTCAGGGGGAGAAGTGAGACATAAACTTACCTTTAGAAGCAGGGTACTTCTTAGATGCCCTTCCCTGGTGGCTCAGCTGGTAAAGAATCCGTCTGCAATGCGGGAGACCTGGGTTTGATCCCTGGGTTGGGAAAATCCCCTGGAGAAAGGAAGGGCTACCCACTCCAGGATTTCAGTACTCCAACTGTTTATGGACTGTATAGTTCATGGGGTTGTAAAGAGTCAGACACGACCAAGTGACTTTCATTTTCCCGTCATAGCTCACTTGGTAAAGAATCCTCCTGCAATGCAGGAGACCCTGGTTCTATTCCTAGGTCAAGAAGAGCCCCTGGAGAAGGGATAGGCTACCCACTCCAGTATTCTTGGGCTTCCCTTGTGGCTCAGCTGGTAAAGAATCCACCTGCAGTGCAGGAGACCTGGATTCAACCCGCAGGTTGGGAAGATGCCCCTGGAGAAGTGAAAGGCTACCTACTCCAGTATTCTGGCCTGCAGAATACCATGGACTGTATAGTCCATGGGGTCACAGAGTCAGACACAACTGAGTGACTTTCACTTCTTAGATAGGTGATGAGGAGAGAGGAACCTTTCTACAGCTGCCCCTCTAAAGTGGGCAAAACCCCCTACAGTCTGTCAGGCCAGTACAGAAGACTGTAAGACTGTGGAGGCTGTTATTGTTGTTGTTGTTATTTTTGCCTGGCAAGCTGTCCCACTGTCCTTTCTCTGTCTAGAGTCCAGGAGACAGAGTTCTTGGTGAGCTGTCTTTCATCAATGTTTAGCCTATCCCAGTAAATAATAGCTTCCTTTTTGGCTTTGCTTACTTAGAATTGGGTCTCTGCCATTTCATGAAATAGGTCTTCACACAGGTGTGCTTCCTAACTCATTATAGCTGGCAGACTGCTGTAGGAAAATCTTTTTAAAATGCTACTTTCTGAATATTATTTCTCTTCACATAATCTTTCATGGCACTCTTTGTTCCTGTATCAAGTCTATATACTCCTTTGGCTTAACTGCAAAGTCAAAAAGGGTGATATTGGTGAGCCTCCAGACTTTCAAAGCACTAAATGGTCTAGGGTGCAACTTCAGAATAACTAGACATTGAATGTGCTAGTTCATTTTGGAGACTGTAATGAGTTAGTCCCTAACAGTGACAAAATTCTTAATGTTGTCTGGTGGGAGGTCATTGCCATCATCGGTGGCATCAGGGCTGAATCTAAATTTAAATTTTGGACTCATATAAGCTCAGCCTACAGGGCTTTTTGCAGGGTACCCGGGGATTTTCAGAGAAATGGGAATCTTTTGTGCTTCAAGATGCTACAGACCATAAAATGGACTCATTTGATAAATGCCAGAATACTCTGTCTTTCCAAGTACACTTCCCAGGTGATTCAGGTACCTTTTTCAAAGAACTTTGCTAGTCCATGGACTTCTTTACAGAAGTAATGGAGCACTAGAATATAATTTCCAAATCTTCAACTGGTGATCTGGGGCTTGGTTGGCCAGCATTCATGAAAATGCCTTCTTTAATGCACAGAGATAGCATGTGTTGGACTCATAGACTGTCATGATTTATTGCTTAACCATCTGGGAGTTGGCAGAATGTGTTCTGCTAAGCAGATTTTCCTTTATTTTTTCAACCAATGAGTTTTATTTGAATGTACTAGAATTCATATGTTTTTCATTAATTCGCAATTAACTCATATCAAGATGTTATTTTGTATGAGAAATTTAACATCCATCAGACCCTTTGAGTATTATTTTTATAATGCTGTATGTTCCTTTTTGACCGTAGAAAGCAGTAGGCATGGCATTAAAGACAGATGACAAAAAGGTAAAGCCTGGATTTGGCTCAAAGAGGAGAGCTGCTGCTACTGCTAAGTCGCTGCAGTCGTGTACAACTCTGTGCGACCCCATAGACAGCAGCCCATCAGGATCCCTGTCCCTGGGATTCTCCAGGCAAGAACACTGGAGTGGGTTGCCATTTCCTTCTCCAATGCATGAAAGGGAAAAGGGAAAGTGAAGTCGCTCAGTCGTGTCTGACTCAGCGACCCCATGGACTGCAGCCTACCAGGCTCCTCCGTCCATGGGATTTTCCAGGCAGGAGTACTGGAGTGGGGTGCCATTGCCTTCTCCAAAAGAGGAGAGCAGGTCCCTGTAAGTATTGAATGAGAGCCAATAAAGTTGTTTTGTTTTAAAATTTATTATATATAGTTGCTTTACAATGTCGTGTTAGTTTCTACTGAACAGCAAAGTGAATCAGCTGTATGTATGTGTGTGTGTGTGTGTATATATATCTCTCTCTCTCCTCTTTTTTGGACTTCCTTCCATTTAGATCATCACAGAGCACTGAGTAGAGTTCCCTCTGCTACACAGCACGTTCTCACTAGTTATCTCATAGTACCCACTCCAGTGTTCTTGCCTGGAGAATCCCAGGGATGAGGGAGCCTGGTGGGCTGCCGTCTATGAGGGCGCACAGAGTTGGACATGACTGAAGTGACTTAGCAGCAGCAACAGCAGTATCAATAGTGTGTGGGCTTCCTTGATGGCTCAGTGGTAAAGAATCTGCTTGTAATGCAGAAGACACAGGTTCAACCCCTGGGTCGGGAAGAGCCCCTGGAGAAGGAAATGTCAACCCATTCTAGTATTCTTACCTGGGAAATCCCATGGACAGAGGAGCCTGGTGGGCTGTAGTCCTTGGGGTCACAGAAGGATTGGATCTGACTTGGTGACTGAAAAATAATCTGAATAGTGTATATATGCCAGTCCCCCAATTCATCCTATCCCCCCTTCCCCTGCTTGGTACCCATATATTTATACTCTACATCTGTGTCTCTATTTCTGCTTTGTAAATAAGATTGTCTGTAACAATTTTTTCAGATTTCATATATACGCTTTAATATATGGTATTTGCTTTTGTCTTTCTGCTTTATTGCATTCTCTATGACAGTCTCTGGGTCTCTCCATGTCTTTACAGATGACCCAGTTTCATTCTTTTTTATGGCTGAGTAACACTCCATTACATATATGGGCCACATCTTCTTTATCCATTCTTCTGTTGATGGACATTTAGTTTGTTTCCAAATCCTGATTATTGTAAACAGTGCTGCGGTGAACATTGGGGTGCATGTGTCTTTTTGAATTATGGTTTTCTCTTTGTGTATGTCCAGTAGTGGATGTGCTGGGTCTTGTGGTAATTCTATTTTCGGTGTTTTAAAGTGAAAGGCAAAGGAGAAAAAGAAAGATATACCTATATGAATGCGGAGTTCCAAAGAATAGCAAGGAGAGATAAGAAAGTCTTCCTTGGTGATCAATGCAAAGAAATATAGGGAGATAATAGAATGGGAAAGACTAGAGATCTCTTTAAGAAAGAGATACCAAGGAAACATTTCATGCAAAGATGAACACAATAAAGGACAGAAATGGTATGGACCTAACAGAAGCAGAAGCTATTAAAAAGAGGTGGCAACAATACACAGAAGAACTGTACAAAAAAGTTCTTCATGACCCAGATAGCCACAATGGTGTGATCACTCACCTAGAGCCAGAGATCCTGGAGTCCGAAGTCAAGAAGGCCTTAGGAGACATCACTATGAACAAAGCTAGGGGAGGTGATGGAATTCCAGATGAGCTCTTTCAAATCCTAAAAGATGATACTGTTAAAATGTTGCACTCAATATACCAGGAAATTTGGAAAATTCAGCAGTGGCCACAGGACTGGAAAAGGTCAGTTTTCATTCCAATCCCAAAGAAAAGCAATGCCAAAGAGTGTTCAAACTACTGCGCAACTGCACTCACCTGACACACTAGCAAAGTAATACTCAAAATTCTCCAAGCTAAGTTTCAACATATGTGAGCCAGGAACATCCAGATGTTCAAGCTGGATTTAGAAAAGGCAGAGGAACCAGAGATCAAATTGCCAACATCTGTTGGATCACAGAAAAAGCAAGAGAGTTCCACAAAAGCATCTACTTCTGCTTCATTGACTATACCAAAGCCTTTGATAGTGTTGATCACAACAAACTGGAGGATTCTTCAAGAGATGGGAATACCAGACCACCTGACCTGCCTCCTGAGAAACCTGTATGCAGGTCAGGAAGCAACAGTTAGAATTGGACATGGAACAACAGACTGGTTCCAAATAGGAAAAGGAGTACATCAAGGCTGTATATTGTCACCCTGCTTATTTAACTTCTATGCAGAGTACATCATGAGAAATGCTGGACTGGAAGAAACACAAGCTGGAATCAAGATTGCCAGGAGAAATATCAATAACCTCAGATATGCAGATGACACCACCCTTATGGCAGAAAGTGAAGAGGA
>SJYA01000712.1:681106-714761 GCA_006410615.1 Neotragus moschatus
GAAGATCATGGCATCCAGTCCCATCACTTCATGGGAAATAGACGGGGAAACAGTGGAAACAGTGTCAGACTTTATTTTTTGGGGCTCCAAAATCACTGCAGATGGTGACTGCAGCCATGAAATTAAAAGACAGTTACTCCTTGGAAGAAAAGTTATGACCAACCTAGACAGCATATTCAAAAGCAGAGATATTACTTTGCCGGCTAAGGTCCGTCTAGTCAAGGCTATGGTTTTTCCAGTAGTCATGTATGGATGTGAGAGTTGGACTGTGAAGAAAGCTGAGCGCCAAAGAATTGATGCTTTTGAACTGTGGTGTTGGAGAAGACTCTTGAGAGTCCCTTGGACTGCAAGGAGATCCAACCAGTCCATCCTAAAGGAGATCAGTCCTAGGTGTTCTTTGGAAGGACTGATGCTAAAGCTGAAATTCCAGTACTTTGGCCACCTCATGAGAAGAGTTGACTCATTGGAAAAGACTCTAATGCTGGGAGGGATTGGGGGCAGGAGGAGAAGGGGATGACAGAGGATGAGATGGCTGGATGGCATCATTGACTCGATGGACGTGAGTCTAAGTGAACTCCGGGAGTTGGTGATGGACCGGGAGGCCTGGCGCGCTGTGATTCATGGGGTTGCAAAGAGTCGGACATGACTGAGCGACTGAACTGAAGAACAGAGAATTTGAAACATGTAACAGTGTATGTTGAAATGTGATACAGTCTCCAAAACACAAAGTATTTGTTGGTTAGAATGACAGTCACTAATCCTTCAGATACCCTCCAGCTAAATTGCTTCAAACCAATTCCAGAGTAAACAAAGTAAGCACTTGGTCTCAAATCAGCAGTTTCGTTTAAAATTGAGACTAAAACAGAACCACCAACTTGGAGCAATATTTCCCTGCACTGCTCTAGAATTAGGTTCATTTCTGCCTACAATCAAGTCATGGTCCAGCCACCATGGGAAGCTTGGAATGATCCATCCTCACAAACTGTACAACTGTTGCGATGCTTCCTTTGCCAAGAAGGTCATCCAGACAGCATTTTATAACATTGCTCCAAGCAAGAGAACAAATAACCTGACATGAAGAACAGTAACCAAGACAACTTTCTTTCGAAGTAGAATTTCAGTTATTTCCATTCACCCCAGAGTATAGAAATTCGATGATAGCCAACACTTTCCTAGCCCTGGTTAGGGTAATGCTATAAAAATGACCTTAGACTATCAGGACTTACAATATGCAATCTCAAAAAGGACAGAATGATCTCTGTTTGTCTCGAAGGCAAACCATTGAATATCACAGTAATCCAAGTCTATGCCCCAACCAGTAACACTGAAGAAGGTGAAGTTGAATGGTTCTATGNCAGGGAGGCCTGGCGTGCTGGGATTCATGGGGTCGCAAAGAGTCGGACACAACTGAGCGACTGAACTGAGCTCAACTGATAGAGCTCGAACAAAATACATAAGTATGTGCTGTGAAATCCAGTAGTGAAGAAGCCATAGACATTACCACCACTTCTCCCCAGAAGAGAGCTGGGGAGCATTTCTTTAAGGTCCTTAAAATGCCAGTCTTGGGACTTCTCAGTGATCCAGTGGTTAAGACTGTGTTTCCATCGCAGGGGGAACAGGTTCCATCCTCGTTTGGGGAACTCAGATTCCATATGGTGCTGCTGCACAGCAGAAAAAAAAACCAAAACCCACACCACCAGTGTGCTCCTCTTCTCTTCCCCATGCCTCCATAAGTTTGTCATGCTGTTCTCCAATCTGAAGTGTCTTTCTGTCTCCTTTGCTCTCACCCAAATCCAACAAATTTATTCCCAATGTCAAACTCAAGTTTCTCTTCTTCTCTGAAGTCTTCCAAGCCAATACTCCTGTCTCTCCTCTCCTAGCATTTATAATTGGGGCCACACCTTTTAGTACTGGATTGTAAGTCCCTTAAGGGCAAAGATGCCCAACAGATCTTTACTTTCCGTGCACCAAAATAACTTATATCCATTTATTTACTCATTCACTCCACAGATTGAGCTTATATCCTGAGTTAGATCCAGAATTACAAATTCACTGACCTGGAGGAGCTTAGGCTTGGATTGAGGCTCATGGATATGGACATAGGTAAGTACATTATGTGAAATACATAGAGGCTGAGTTCCGTGGTTCGTCTGAAACTTGCCTGTGCTCCAAGAACGATTTAGTTGGATCAAAGTAGAAATAATGTTCAAAGTATGGGACATACACAAAAGTCAGCTGGAGTGGTATCAATGTTCCACAGTCAGAAAGCAAGATCTGATGTGTGTTCAATACCAAAAGGCTAGAGGCCATCATCAAAATGAGAGAAATGAAGAAACACACCAGAAAAGGCAGGTCAGGGTAAGTGAGGAGCTGATCTGTGAAACTGTCCAAACCTGTCTTATTGTTTTGACTACATAACAAATTAGTGGCTTTAAACAAAAACAATTTAATTTTGTTCATGAATCTACAGTTGGATGTGGTTCAGTGGGAAGAGTTTCTCTCTGCTCTTCTTGGCCTCACCTGATGGGGCTCAAAGTCTGGGAACTGGAATCATCTGAAGGCCATTCACATGTCTACTGGTTGATGCTGGGAGGACTCAAACGACTGAAGGCTGAAACAGCTGGGCTCCCTGGGGTGCCTCTTCATCTCCATGTGATCTTTCCACGTGGCCTCCCTCCCCAGCAGGATGATCCATAGGTGCCCAGCAAATTCCCACACACTTGGTGACTTAAACAGCACGTTTTTCTCACACTTTCTATGAGTCTGCATGGCTTAACTTGGTTCTCTGCTCAGGGTCTCCCAGGGCTGCGGTTAAAATGTTGGCTGGGCTGCACTCCCATCTGGAGACTCAACTGAGGGAAAACATGCTTATAAGCTCATTCGGGAAATTTCCCTGGTGGTCCATAGCTAAGACTCCACACTCCTAATGCAGGGGGCCAGAGTTCGATCCCTGGTTAGGGAACTAAATCCCACCAGCCACAACCAAGTGTTCACCTGCCACAGTGAAAGATCCCATAGGCCAAAGAAAAGCTCATTCAGATATTTGGCAGAATTCATTTCCTTGAGCTATAAGACTTAGAAGCCTGGACTCTGCTGGTTGTCAGCTGGAGGGAATCCTGAGCTTGTGTCTCGATTCAGGGTGAAAGAACATAGATCTCACATTTGAATATAAGGAATATGTGTTACATTTTGGCAAAAGCACATGGGAATGGGTATCTGTTGGCGTGAGGATCTTTAGAACTTAGAATCTGCCACTGTTTGCTCTCTGGCCACAATTCACAGACCTTCCATTTACAAAATATACTTATTTCTTCTCTCCTGGTCTTTGACATTCTTACCAAGCTATGGCACAAGCAAGCCCTGTCACATGTTAAGAGTCAAGTGGAAAAGAATTATAAGCATTGTCTGGGAGAAAATCTTTCAAATAGGGGATTTTAAACCTGAGCTGAATTTTGAAATGGAAATGGGTTAGTGTTATGTAGGAGCTTGTTAAATGAATGATCAGAGATAGGAACCACCCTAGCTGTCTCCTGAGAAACCTCTCTGCAGGTCAAGGAGCAACAGTTAGAACCAGACATGGAACAATGGACTGGTTCAAAGTTGGGAAAGGAGGATATAATACACGGCTGTATACTGTCACCTTGCTTATTTAACTTATATGCAGAGTATGTCATGTGAAATACTAGGCTGGATGAATCACAGGCTGGAGCCAAGATTGTTGGGAGAAATATCAGCAGCCTCAGATGTGCAGATGATACCACTCAAATGGCAGAAAGTGAAGAGGAACTAAAGAGCCTCTTGGAGAGGGTGAAAGAGGAGAGTGAAAAAGCTGGCTTAAAACTTGGCATTCAAAAAGTCAGATCATGGCGTCCGGTCCCATCACCTCATGGTACATAGATGGGGAAACAATGGAAACAGTGACAGACTTTATTTTCTTGTGCTCCAAAATTACTGAGCATGGTGATCGCAGCTATGGAACGAAAAGATGCTTGTTTCTTGGAAGGAGAGCTATGACAAACCTAGGCCACATATTAAAAAGCAAAGACATCACTTTGCAAACAAATGTCCATATAGTCAAAGCTATGGTTTTCCCAGTAGTCATGTATAGATGTGAGAGTTGGACCATAAAAAAGGCTGAGTGCCAAATAATTGATGCTTTTGAATTGTGGTGCTGGAGAAGACTCTTGAGAGTCCCTTAGACAGCAAGGTGCGGGGGTGTCCAGCCTCCGCGGGGGTCCAGGGGTCTGGCAGGATGAACAGCATTGTCGGAGAACGGAGACTGGCCTCAAGGACACAGCCAATTTTATTGAAGCACGGAGACTGGCCTCAGGGACACAGCCGAAANCACACGAGTGTGTTACAGCCCTGACGTGCACGCCTCACCCCTGCTCACACCCCCACACACGCACACAAGTGTGTTACAGCACTGAGGTGCACACCTCTTTCCTACGAGGAGGAGAGTGGTCTTGACCCTTGAAATTCGACCAGATCCACACCACGAACCTGGGTTTAGGACCATAGGTATTTCCGAGGACAGAGAAGCTCAAGGAAGAAGGCTTCGCTCGTGGGAGATGGAAAGTGCCTGACGCTGGACTACAGAGTGGAGCTAGGCTGCATGTTCTCAATGGATCCTGCAGCGGGGTCCAGCTGATGCCGGAGAGTGGATGGGGCCCCAAATGTGGGGGAGGGGGAGCCCAGAGGAGGAGACCTGCAAGACCACGAAGGTGGGGGCTAGGCATCCAGGCCTGCGGGTCCAGACTCCCAGCCAGGCCCCAGAGGCAGGGAGGCCGAGGCCCGCTGGGCCCCTCCCTGGTCCTTCACGTGCTGGTGCACCAGTTCGGTCACAGAGGTGGGTGCTCGGGCCCGGGTGCAGGTCAGGGGATCTGCACAAACCCACCAGGCTGCCTGTGCAGCCCTGGGACACAGCCCTGCCTCCTGACGGCCCGCCCCAAGCTGGTGGGGGCCGGCCCTGCCCTGGGTGCTGAAGCTCCCTCCCCGAGATGAGGACACAGAGACCGTGAGCAGAGCCCCGGGCCGCTCCGACAGCAGAGGAGCCCCAGTCCTTGCCCTGCCTCCCCGGGGCGCCCAGGACCCCGCCGAGGCCCCTCTTGCGGGGGTCCAGCCTCCGCGGGGGTCCAGGGGTCTGGCGGGATGAACGGCGTTGACGGAGAACGCAGACTGGCCTCAGGGACACAGCCGAATTTACCAAACGGAGACTGGCCTCAGGGACACAGCCAATTTAATGAATCCTCAATCCTAAAACTCTTTTCTAGACTCTATATACCTTTTTTTAATGTCAATTATTAACGATAGGCCATCATTTTTCCTTCTTTCTTGTGACTAGGTAACAATCTGTTTTCTTTTCTATTTCCCTGACTCTTTGGGGAAAATTTCAACAAAGTCAGTTTGGATACAAAGTCTTCTTGCCCTTTTGGGCTGGAACAATAATCAGTTTAAGTGTTCTGTTTTCTTCTACACTCCTTAGGCGGCCTTTCCATTCTTCTGGTCTCGCTGCTGCCCCTCTTGCTTTTTTCTCTCAGATCAAATATCAGGTGATTTATTTACAGGTTTCAGCAGGTGTCCAAGCGGTAACCATAGTTTCGTTCCTACATTCTACTCTTACATACAATAGCAGTTTCAGTGATTTTCTTACATTAATTCTCATGAAAGCAGAACAACCATGTTTTGCACAGAAAGTCAATTATTAATAGTAGCTTACTTTATTCTTAACTAATATCCAAATCTGTTTTCTACAACTAGAGCACTCCCGGGTGCCCCATGAGTAAGGTATGAGGAATTCAGAAGCAGCTCAGCAGTTATTACTGGCCAGAAAATATTATAGACCCGTTTATGATCAAAAGCTTATTTTTACTACCTTATTTCTCTTAAATTCTGCCNCTCTTGTTTTTTCTCTCAGATCAAATATCAGGTGATTTATTTACAGGTTTCAGCAGGTGTCCAAGCGGTAACCATTGTTTCCTTCCTACATTCTACTTTTACATACAATAGCAGTTTCAGTGATTTTTTTACATTAATTCTCATGAAAGCAGAACAATCATGTTTTGCACAGACAGTTAATTATTAATAGTAGCTCGCATTATTCTTAACTAATATCCAAATCTGTTTTCTACAACTAGAGCACTCCCGGGTGCCCCATGAGTAAGGTATGAGGAATTCAGAAGCAGCTCAGCAGTTATTACTGGCCAGAAAATATTATAGACCCGTTTATGATCAAAAGCTTATTTTTACTACCTTATTTCTCTTAAATTCTGCCAGTTCTTCTAAGCCAGCCATATATACGCCGGCTGGGAACTCATAGAGCATCAGGGTGCATTTTATTATTGCATTCATGTGTGTTTATAACTATTCTATAATCATTAGGGCCTCTCCTAACCCAAGCGGGTCTAAGAGGGTCAAATCAAGACGTGCCAAAGGTTACATATTTACAAAAGGACTTCATCCCAGGCCCCATGCTAACCCAGATCCCTGGGGGCAGTGTTAGTCTCGATGACCACTGCAGTTTAGCAGCAGTTTAAGATTTCATTGAGGCTGTACTAGGAAAATCAGAACAATCAGTACCAAGAAGCAGAGCGATGCAAAGTGAGGGGTCATGCCACTGGTCGAGGTCCTCGAGTGCATCCGGATGGCCTGGCCTCTTTGGGCCGGGTCACCTCAGCCCGGAACTTTGTCACGGGTGGATTTTCTCTCAGAGCCGCTCCCAACAATTTTGACAGCTAAAAAACTTCTTTTAGGCCCCTGGGATGATGGTACTGTTTGTGGGAACTCAGTTGAGTGGGTTGGAGCCCAGGCAAATGTTTACTAGTGAGCCCACAGTAGGGTTTGCAGTTGGAAGTCCCATTAACGGGTCTCTCTCCTAGGTGGGTGTGAATTCTGTCTGGTCTTCGAGTTGATGGCACTGTCTCTAGGACCTTGTTCAGCAGAGCTAACACTAGACAAAGATCTGTTCAGGATCTGCAGACAGTCTGCAGATAGTGCTATCAGATTCATAGATGTGTCTGACCTCAGCAGGTCACTTGGGCAGGCAAGATCCCCAGATGCAGCTGAGAGGACGTTGTGCTGAGTCACAGGGCTTTTTTCAGGAAGCACAGCCAAGACTGGGTTTGAGGCGGGCTCGAGGCACCAAGAAGGGTGTCTTCTGCCAGGCTCCTGTGGGGTCAGGGCCCCGTCTACTGCAGCCTGAGTGGAGCCAGGTCCCAGGGCTGCTTCAGGATCCACAGTTGGACCGAAATCAGAAGACCTGCCTCTGGAAGCACAAACGGGCATGGCTCCACGTGGGTCCCTGGGCAAGTTGGAACACACTCACAGCTAGGAGGAGTCCAGCCAAGCTACAAGACCATGTCAGGACCTACAGACACACCAAGACGAAAGGGTTTGCCTCGGGGGCACGGACCCTCACTTCTCCCAGTGTGGACCCAGGCTTTTTAGTTCTTCCACCTCCCTCAGGAGGAACCCTACAGCCTCTCCCCTTCACCACTTCCCACCCTCATGTTTGCTCTGTATTATCTTTGATTCCTCAGTCCTCCTAATCCTCCAAGCTAGATCCCCTTGACTCATAACAAATTTTATTACAGCAGGGGGTCCAAACATCCATGCATTCATCAGAAATTTGTAGATCAGAGTCTGGCACCAAACCCCAGCTTAGCCTCAGGGATGCAGTGAAGGCCTAGCCACATCCGTGCCCTTCCTAAGGGTTTACACAGCACACACATGGCAGGTGTGACGTGGGGACACATAGACACAGCAGCAGCTCGGCCTCATCCCCTCTGTGCACCTAGCTCCTGAACGCTTCCCTAACTGGACTTCCACTTCCAGCTGAGGATGACACTTCAGCTCCCGATGCCACACCACTGCATATGAGAACGGTAAGTCTTGCATATTCACCTTCCAGCCCCACCGCAAGGGAACAGCGACTGATCAGAGGGGCAGAATGAAATCCCACTGCCCTTACTTTTGCCGATTTTATGCTCCAGAGCTCCCTGTAGGATCAGGCTGAAACTTCACCTGAAATCAGCCACATTCATACTTCATTTCTTCTCCTTCCTTACATGATTTTCCTGGAGAATCTGCTCAATAAACCTCTTTCACAAGGTGCTACCTCTGGGTCTGGTCTAGGAAGCCCACCCAAGGCAGTCAGCCAATGGCTGCTAATGGCTGACAGTAGGTGTTTGGGTTGAGAAGCTACTCATACTTCAGGTAAATAATAACACCAGTGGAAGTGTGTGTTATGGGCAATGATGGACTTCTGGACAGTGTGCCTTGGGGCCACCTTGTCCCACTGCAGGGGGAGCAGCACCAGCTTGCCAAGGACCCAGATGGGTTCAGCAGTTTCAAAGACCTTCACGACTGCCCTATCTGATGCTCCCAACTCCACCTTTCCTGGAAGTTCCATGTAATGTGATGTGGGTGATTTTCAGTCTTGCTTTCAGAGAATGTTCCATCACCATCTCCACTGTCCTCATGCCACTGTCTCCCCTCCATGTCTCCTGAAGACTTCAAGGACGGGTCTCCTTTCAAAGGGCTGGGGGAGAAACACCTGAATATGTGGTTCAGGATTTTGTACTGTGCACTTTGCTCCTTAGACTTCCTCAGTTCACTTCAGTTCACTCAGTCGTGTCCGACTCTTTGTGACCCCATGGACTGCAGCATGCCATGCCTCCCTGTCCATCACCAACTCTCTTGGAGTTCACTCAAACTCATGTCCATTGAGTCGGTGATGCCATCCAACCATCTCATCCTCTGTCGTCCCCTTCTCCTCCTGCCCTCAATCTTTCCCAGCATCAGGGTCTTTTCCAATGAGCCAGTTCTTCACATCAGGTGGCCAAAGTATTGGAGTTTCAGCTTCAGCATCAGTCCTTCCAATGAATATTCAGGACTTATTTCCTTTAGGATGGACTGGTTGGATCTCCTTGCAGTCCAAGAGACTCCCAAGAGTCTTCTCCAACACCAAAGATCAAAAGTATCAATTCTTCAGCACTCAGCTTTCTTTATAGTCCAACTCTCACATCCATACATGACTACAGAAAAACCATAGCTTTGACTAGGCAGACCTTTGTTGGAAAAGTAATTTTTTTTCTTTTTAATATGCTGTCTAGGTTAATCATAACTTTTCTACCAAGGAGCAAGCATCTTTTAATTTCATGGCTACAGTCACCATCTGAAGTGATTTTGGAGCCCCCAAAATAAAGTCTGTCACTGATTCCCTTGTTTCCCCACCTATTTCCCATGAAGTGATGGGACCAGATGCCATGATCTTAGTTTTCTGAATGTTGAGCTTTAAGCCAAGTTTTTCACTCTCCTCTTTCACTTTCATCAAGAGGCTCTTTAGTTCCTTTTCACTTTCTGCTATAAGAGTGGTGTCATCTGCATATCCGAGGNATGAAGTGATGGGACCAGATGCCATGATCTTAGTTTTCTGAATGTTGAGCTTTAAGCCAAGTTTTTCACTCTCCTCTTTCACTTTCATCAAGAGGCTCTTTAGTTCCTTTTCACTTTCTGCTATAAGAGTGGTGTCATCTGCATATCCGAGGTTATTGATATTTCTCCCGGAAACCCTGATTCCAGCTTGCACTTCATCCAGTCCAGCATTTTGCATGATGCACTTGGCATATTATAAGGTTAATAAGCAGGGTGACTATATACAGCCCTGACATACTCGTTTCCTGATTTGGAACCAGTCTATTGTTCCATGTCCAGTTCTAACTGTTGCTTCTTGACCTGCATACAGANAACAAAGCTAGTGGAGGTGATGGAATTCCAGTTGAGCTATTTCAAATCCTGAAAGATGATGCTGTGAAAGTGCTGCACTCAATATGCCAGCAAATTTGGAAAACTCAGCAGTGGCCACAGGACTGGAAAAGGTCAGTTTTCATTCCAATCCCAAAGAAAAGCAATGCCAAAGAGTGTTCAAACTACTGCGCAACTGCACTCACCTGACACACTAGCAAAGTAATACTCAAAATTCTCCAAGCTAAGTTTCAACATATGTGAGCCAGGAACATCCAGATGTTCAAGCTGGATTTAGAAAAGGCAGAGGAACCAGAGATCAAATTGCCAACATCTGTTGGATCACAGAAAAAGCAAGAGAGTTCCACAAAAGCATCTACTTCTGCTTCATTGACTATACCAAAGCCTTTGATAGTGTTGATCACAACAAACTGGAGGATTCTTCAAGAGATGGGAATACCAGACCACCTGACCTGCCTCCTGAGAAACCTGTATGCAGGTCAGGAAGCAACAGTTAGAATTGGACATGGAACAACAGACTGGTTCCAAATAGGAAAAGGAGTACATCAAGGCTGTATATTGTCACCCTGCTTATTTAACTTCTATGCAGAGTACATCAAGAGAAATGCTGAGCTGGAAAAAGCACAAGCTGGAATCAAGATTGCCAGGAGAAATATCAATAACCTCAGATATGCAGATGACACCACCCTTAATGCAGAAAGTGAAGAGGAACTAAAAAGCTTCTTGATGAAAGTGAAAGAGTAGAGTGAAAAAGCTGGCTTAAAACTAAACATTCAAAAAAATGAAGATCATGGCATCTGGCCCTGTCACTTTATGGCAAATAGATGAGGAAACAATGGAAACAGTGACAGACTTTATTTTCTTTGGCTCCAAAATCACTGCAGGTGGTGACTGCAGCCGTGAAATTAAAAGACATTTGCTCCTTGGAAGTAAAGCTATGACAAACCTAGAGAGCATATTAAAAAGCAGACATTACTTGGCCTACAAAGGTCCATCTAGTCAAGGCTATGGTTTTTCCAGTAGTCATGTATGAATGTGAGAGTTGGACCATAAAGAAGACTGAGCACTGAAGAACTGATGCTTTTGAACTGTGATGTTGGAAAAGGCTCTTTAGAGTCCCTTGAACTGCAAGGAGATAAAGCCAGTCAATCCTAAAGAAATCTGTTCTGAATATTCATTGGAAGCACTGATGCTGAAGCTCCAATACATTGGCTACCTGAAGTGAGGAACTGATTCATTAGAAAAGACCTTGATGCTGGGAAATATTGAAGGCAGGAGGAAAAGGGGATGACAAAGGATGAGACTGGTTGGATGACATCACTGACCTAATGAACATGAGTTTGAGAAAACTCTAGGTGATGGTGAAGGACAGGGAAGCCTGGAATTCTTCAGTCCTTGGGGTTGCAAAGAGTTGGACGTGACTGAATAACTGAGCAACAACAACAAAGGAACCGCCATTCTGTCCCCCACAGTGGGTGTATCAGTTTATTTCTACCACAGTGCAAGAGGGTTTCCTTTTCTCCACACCTTCTCCAGCCTTTATTGTTTGTAGACTTTGTGATGATGGCTGTTCTGGCAGATGTTAGGTGATACTTCACTGTAGTTTTGATTAGCATGTCTCTAATAATCAGTGATGTTGAGCATCTTTTCATGTGCCTACTGGCCATCTGTATGCCTTATTTTGGAGAAAAGATAGATCTGCCTATTTTTTTTTATTGGATTGTTGGTATTTCTTTGATATTGAGCTGCATAAGCTGCTTATATATTTTGGAGATTAATCCTTTGCCATTTCCTTATTTTGGAAATATTTTCTCTCATTCAGAGTTATCTTTTTGTCTTGTTTATGGTTTCCTTTGCTCTGCAAAAGCTTCAATGAGTGGTGCTGGGAAAACTAGGCAGATAATTTCAAAAGAAAGAAATTAGAGCAGAAAACTGGACAGAAAATTTCAAAAGAATGAAATTAGAACATTTCCTAAAACCATATACAAAAATAAACTCAAAATGGATTAAAGATCTAAATGTAAGGTCAGTTCAGTTCAGTTGCTCAGTCGTGTCCGATTCTTTGCGACCCCATGAATCGCAGCATGCCAGGCCTCTCTGTCCATCACCAACTCCCGGAGTTCACTCAGACTCATGCCCATCGAGTCAGTGATGCCATCCAGCCATCTCATCCTCGGTCGTCCGTTTCTCCTCCTNACAGCAATCAGAGCAGAAAAAGAAATAAAAGGAATCCAGATT
This sequence comes from Neotragus moschatus, assembly GCA_006410615.1. NCBI lineage: Eukaryota > Metazoa > Chordata > Mammalia > Artiodactyla > Bovidae > Neotragus > Neotragus moschatus. The sequence continues at coordinate 693,110 of SJYA01000712.1, forward strand.
GGAAAAGAAGAAGTAAAACCCTTTATTTTCTAGAAGAGTTCATGTGTATATGGCACTATTTCTTGATTGTTTTGGAGAATATTTTTGCAGGAAGATTTGAAACTGCAAATTTATTTTCTTTAATAAATATAGGGCAATTCAGTTATCTTTTTCTTTCTGATGAGCCTTGGCAGATCATGTTTTTCAAGGAATTTAACCAGTCCATCAAATTTATCAAAAGTATTGACATATACTTGTTCATCATCTTTCCTAATTATCCTTTTAATATCTATATAGTCATGGCACCACTCACTTCTGATTTGATAATTTGTGTTTTCTTTCTCTCTCCTCCTTTCCTCTGTCTCTCTGTATTTATGTCCAGTGTTTTCCAAACTTAAATGGATATAAAAAATTTACTCTGAATTCATTTTCCTTCTTTCTCAAAGAGTTTTTCTAATTTGTTTGTTTGTTTCTCTTCATGCCTGTTGGCAGTGAATTATCTGTTTTAGTATATCTGTAAAAAATAATTCATCTTTATATTTTGAAGATTTTTCTTTTTCTGGATGTAGAATTCCAGATTATGTTTGTTTTTATTCTTTTCATTGTCTTCTGGTTTACAGTGTTTCTGACTAAAATTTCATGGTATTGTTATCTTTGTTTCTTAATATATAATATGTCTTTTCTCCTCTGGTTAAAATGTTTTTAAAACTTATTTTCATAATAATTTGATTATCATGTGACTTAGTGTAGTTTTCTTTTTTGCCAGTCTTTGACTATTGAGATGATTGGATTTGTGGGGTTTTTCTAAAGCCTTCATCAACAACTTTTAAATTTTTATCAGATCTTTTGTTTCATTTTAATCTCCTTTCACTTTCCTATTTCTTTGCATAGGTAAGCTAAATGAGAACACACTCTTGTTGCAGTAACTATGTATTTTTATAAGAAGGATGATTAAAAAATTTTTTTTTTCAATTTAAAAACTGTCCTTTTTGCCTTTTTGTGCCAATTAACAGAAAAGTAAGTTGAGTAATGTTATTTCTACAGTTATAGAAAATAAATCTCTCTCTATATATGTACACACACACACCTTCAACATGGGACATGCTACACAGCTGCTTTTATAAATGATCTCTTTGGTTTTTCTATTTTTATTATTAATTGGTTAATAGGACATTGATTCTTTACAGTATTTTATACAAATACAACATATATGTATCTTTGGTTAAATGAATAAACTGTTATATGCTGTAGTCTTATTGTGGTATTTTAAGGTTTAAGAACAGAGTGGACAGACTAGACCGAAACTCTAGCCACTCTCTTTTGAGTAGTTTTAACTATTTTAGACATATTGAAATTATTTTTCTAGAACTTTATCTTAAGGAAGTTGATAGTTTTACTGTTTGGCTCTGTCTGTATCCATCAGATTGCCAAATGGTTGAATGATTGTTGATATTTAACAAAAAAGGATTTAAGCTAATAACCTGTGCTCAGGTCCAAAAGAAGTGTAAGGATCAGAGGTCTGTTATGTGCTCTCAAATAAACTAGTTCTGTGACTGATATTGTCAGGTGTAGCACAAGGATTACCTTTTCTATCTAAATTGTTAACTGAGTTATCTCTGGGTGTTTGAAAGATCTTTTAATCCCATTAATATGTGCAGTACTTTAAAATGTCTTGGTAATCTCCTCAACATCTTATGAGATAAACAGAAAGAAATTAATACATTTATGCAAATTTAGTGACTAGAGCATTAAGAATCGAGGTACTTTTCCAAGCCTGTGCAAGGCATCACTATCAGAATAGCTTTTGGATTACTTGGGCAAATTAATTCTGATTGTGGCATCTGATGAGTCATGTGGGTGACTATTCAAGAGATTTTTATCCTCAGTTCTGCTGTTTCTGTGGGTATCACTGTTTTGGTTATTTGAAACCAAGGATACTCATAAGTCCTTAATTTGGACACAACCGGTAAAAATGGTCAGTTTGTTCTTTTAAAAAAATGCAATGGCATTAGGATAGTCATGGGAATTAAAGTATGTTAGAAGCATCTGCTCTGCAGTCAAGAAAGCTGGTCGCTCATGTTAATCTCTTCCTCAAACATTCAAAACTATGCCTTGAAGGGGAGTTATTCTGAAAAGTTGCGAACGTAGTGTACAGCATGCATGCTCAGTCATGTCCAACTCTATGTGACCCAGTGGACTATAGACCGCCAGACTCCTCTGTTCATGAAATTTTCTAGGCACGAATACTAAAGTGGGTTGCTGTTTCCTTCTTCAGTGAATTGCATGTGTGTATGTTTGCCTGTATGTATAATACATACCTATGTATGTATACATTTGAGGCAGAGGAGAAGGGAAAAACTGTTTATAAGGCAGTGAGGATTGCAGTGGTTTGAAGTTGAACAAATAAGTTTGTTTTTAACGTCAGGAATTTGGAAAGAAAATGATGGCAACAGTGAAGCTAGGTTTGAAATGTCTTTTCTAATGATTGATTTTACTATGAAAGATGTTTCTCATTCGTAGGTAAAATGTTACCATCTTAAGGAATTTTATAGGAAGAAGATATTCTTCCTAATCTCATATATAGGAACTGATAATTTAAGTAGTTAATTTTAGTCACATAATAAAGTCTGCAGTGTTTGTTTGTTGGCATCAATTCAGCTCCTTAATGCCTCTATCAGAGATTGAGAATTCTTTTATCTTTTAACTCCATTGTCCTTATTTTCTTTTCTTTTGTCTTGAGAATTGCTGCTTTATGGTCACGAGATTGCCTCCCAAGCTTCTGTTGTGTTCCCTTTCAGCAGGAACACAAATATGCTAAAAACCTACCAGCTGAATTCCCTGCATGTCTCATGGCCAGGACTGGATCATGGGACTATGTCTAGCTGTTAGGGAGGATGGGAAACTGACTTAGTTTCATCCTAATCCATCACCAGAGTCTGGGCACATTGCTACTAAGGAATAAGGTATGGGGTTAAATCTTAGGTAGCAATAAACAGTGTTTGTCACAGAGGGCATATTTTTAATCCTTCATTACTGTAACCTAAGTAATACTCTTCCAGATAGTAAAGTAGTCCATGTATTCACTAAAAGAGACTTACCCTGTACTCTAACATTCTTTATTCTTTAAATACCAACATGCCTCTGTGAAGTTTCTGTATTTATTAACTGTGTCTCTCTTAATTTTGTAGAGAGAAACTCAATTTGTCAAAGATTTTATTTCAGATCCACAATAGGAAGGAAATAACCACTCCCCACCAAATGTGCAATTATAAATGATTAAAACTTTCACAAAAGCAAAAGATACTCCTAATGTTAAGCTGTATAGTAGTTGCACAGGAAATATTTATGTTCCCATTTGATGCTAGAATCTTTGACAGTAAGGAGATACCAAAGTTTGAGTTATATCTGCTATATCACTTAATTATCAAGATATTGGGGTAAACCTTTGAAAAATAAGTTTAATAAGTATATAGTAAATACCTACTCTGTTTCGGGAGCTGTGTTAGTACAATGGAGACAAAAGGTGCAAATTAAAATTTTCCTTTAACCTCACAACGAAATGACATAAATATCTCAATAACACAGGGAATTAAGTTTTCAAAATCTAACAGTCAGTTGGAATTTTCGTCACTAAGATGACTCAGGAGTCTTGAAGTACGAGGGTATAAGTATAGGGCTAGGTGGTCAGTTTTAAACAAAATAAATAGTATTGATGAATACTATTCCCCAAACACTGTTTTTCCAATTTGATGATATAGGAAAAGTAAAAGTGTTAGTTGCTCAGTCATGTTGAACATTTTTTGTAACCCCATGGACTGTAGCCCACAAGGCTCCTCTGTCCATGAGATTTCCTAGGAAAGAATACTGGTGTGGGTTGTCATTCGATTCTCCAGGGGATCTTCCTGATCCAGGGATCGATCTGGTCTTCTGAGTAGCAGGTAGATTCTTTACTGTCTGAGCCACCAGGGAAGCCGTGGTGAGGATATAGAGATAAAATATTTGGTGATAGTTTGTTTCCACCTTCAAGCTAAGCATTTTGACATTCTGAAGCCACAGTTTGTTTCATAAGCAAAAGAGATAGTGCTGTTATATTGAGAAGATATTTCCACATGTTACATACAGTGTTCATTCTAGGGACACAGGAATAAGAAAATAATTGAAGACATTTATTTTGAAGTGATCCAGGCATTCAGTTTGGAAATAGGATTACCTGGGCCCCATGATAAAGAACATGCCCAAATGGGTTCTGATCTCCATTTTAGAGATGTGGAAACTAATGTCAGAATCAGTAACTTGCCCAAGATTTTGCAAACTATACCACCATAATGGCAGTACTGGCAACCCTAAAAGGTTGGAGTATAAAATTTCTGAATCCATTTCATATAGCTGACACAATGGTGCTCAGTCTCAGTCACACAGAATAACACAGGGACCTTTAAAAAATACTAAAGCCTGGCCCCCACCCTATACCTATTAATCCAGATCTCTGGTGCGTGGGACCCAGGCACTGGCATTGTATAAAAAACAAACACTTCCTCAGGTGATTCTCTTGTGTAGCCAAGGTTGAGAGCCATTGATTATGCTATAAACCTGAGAATATGTTGAGCTGGGTTATGGAATCAGGATGATCCATAGCCAGTGGGTACTCATATCTTATTTCCTGAGCTGAAAGCAAAGGCAGACAGACTCCTTGTGTTTTGTTTGGAATAGCGTTGTCAAGTAACATCATCCTTTCTAGCTGTTCTTCTTTCTTCTGTTTTCAAGTGACTCATGCTGAACAGTACACTTATTTCATGTTACAACTTGGTTCTTCACATGATTGTCCCAATGCCCCATTTATCATTGTGGTCATGGGCACAACCCAGAAATTTAGAACAATGCAAGTCATTTAGAAATTCAAAACATGATTTCTGGTAATGTTGCAGGAAGTATTTCAAGGTTAATTTTTATTTCCATGGTATCCTGGACTCCTTCCTGAAGTAGTTTAAAAACTGGTTATTGGCAGAGAGGATAAATATGTGGAAGGGATTTGGGTATACACTGAGATATGTGTGATTGGTCCTGATTTAAATGTTGGAAATGACAGTTGAGTCACTGATGGCTTTTTAAATTCTGAATCTTATCTTTATTGGAATACTTATCTTAACACTACCTGGGTAAAGATTTGTTAGAGAACTCTACTCATTCTTTTTAAAGGAACTGAGATCCTAGTTTTATCACACACACACACCTATACACACACAGGAATTTTCTTCCTTTTAGATAAAATGAAGGAAAGGGGAAATGAATTCTGTTAGATATATACTGACTCAAGACAAAGAGTCTAAATATGATGGTCATCTCAGAGTCATCCTATGTCCAAACCTTAGATAGACAGATCATTTTCTGTGGTCTTTGGTTCATCGTTGTTGGTCTTCACACACCTTTGAGATTTTGGATGTATGCTGCTGCTGCTGCTAAGTCATTTCAGTCATGTATACGTGCTTTTAAAAAATTGCACATCACACTTTACTCCCCTGCCTAGAGCAGTCTGTGAAAATGACTTATTTGAATCACACACTTACCGTTCAGCAGGCAGGGGACTTTGAACGAGTTGCTTAACTCCTCTAAGAATGAGTTCAGTCATCTCTAAAATGAAAATAACTCTATCTGTGGCTTACGATGGCTGTAGGAATTAAAGTGAGATAATTTATGTAAAGCATCTAGTACAAATTCTGGGACATGGCAGTTATTCAATAAATGTGATCTGTCTTGTCTTTTCCTTCCCTTTCTCTCTATCAAAATATATTCTCAGGAAGAAACTGATGTCAGTTGTTTATACATAAGTGAGAACTTGTCCATTTTTTCATTTTTTAGGATGCTCTAGTAGATGTCTACTGACGGGGGTGGTGATATTAATACAGTTATGCTTACTGTGTCCTTTACTATGAAAGTTATTGATTAGCTGGCTTATCCTCTTTATAGAAATTTAATACCGAAGAAGTCATTCCATTGCAGGCAGCTTTCTCCTCTGCATGCAGAAGACCTACCCCAAGTCACATTCAGGGATGTGCTTGTGTGGGTAGCACTGAATGGCTATCTCAGTGTGACCTGTCCTCAGAGCTGTATCCCAGCCGACTCAGGATGAGGGCAATCATGAAAGTGAGGAACTAAAGAGGGCAGCTGTGGGAAAGCAATTAGGCTGGACTTCTGTGAAAATTCTTACAAAGAAGTAACAGTAATTAGGAGAATGGAAAATATGATCTTCAGCCATTTGGTGCCCCACTGGGCATACATACCTGGGCTTCCCAGGTGGCACTAGTGATTAAGAACCTGCCTGCCAACACAGGAGACATAAGAGATGTGGGTTCAGTCACTGGGTTGAGAGGATCCCCTGGAAGAGGGCATGGGAACTCACCCCAGGATTCTTGCCTGGAGAATCCCATGGACTGAGGAGCCTGGTGGGCTACAGTCCAGGGGTCACAAAGAGTCAGACACAACTGAGGCCACTTAGCATGCGCACCAAGAGGCATACAGCAGCCCAGCCCACTTCAAGCTGGAGGATGTGAGAAAAGCTGTAAAGGAGGCTTGAACTGTCTTTAAAATATTTCTCAGACACTCCTTGCTGGGATACTTGTCAGAAGTGCCCTAAGTCTATTTTTCTAGAGACATGAAACCCTTATTCAAGGACTTGTGGAGAGAAGGCAGACGTGGCTTCAGACTCTGTTCTCATTTTTTACGGGAGGGCATACCTCATTTGCAAAAGGAGATTTAGATTATGTGATCTTGTAAAACTTGGCATAGAGAAACTGAAAGCAAATATTTACCCTACAAGGACGAGTTAGCCATGCTAAGATATTGAGACTTACCTTGTATGATTTTAAGGAAGTTTATTGAGTTATTAATGCAATGATGTTATCTCTGATTAACAAATGTTAGGAAACTGCTGTCAGATTTCTGGTAAATATTTAACAATACTTGTGAATCAGACAGCAGAAATGGAGTAAAATCCACCCACCCCATCCCCCCTCCCTTAAAAAGCCACATTTTTCTTTTGGCTCAAATCAAAGTAATATACTTTGTCCTATGCAACTGGCCTCTCTGTCACTGTGAATCTTTTAAGTTTCTGGGTCAGCACTGTGGGGAAATTGTCACAGTTTCCAAAGGACCCTCAGATAAGTTTGCTCCATTTTGTTGATTCGTCTGAAAAAACACAATACCTAATTTTTATTGAGAATATCCTAAAATGCCTTAATGCTGACTTTGACCAAGGAAAATAAGAGGTCTTTTTGCGTCTTCATTTCTCTCTGTCTGTGGTATGTATGTGTGTCTGTGTGTGCATGTCTGTGGGTTTGTCTGTATGAATGTGCTCAGAAAGAATAAGACAAAGTTTCCTTCACAAATGATGGTGTTGTGTGGAAAATTCTTTTTGGTGTTAATTCTACCTAATACATTTCAGCTCTTTCATAGCCTGGGGGGTTGTGGTAGTTGATGCCATGGGAGTCCAGAATATTGGCATGTGACTTCAAAGAAGAGATCAAAGAGAGAAATTCTAGAGAAATTCCAAGTGTGTTCTGTAGCTGTTGGTGGAGAGTAGCAAACATTTATAATTCCCTAGTAGTGTCTACACCACATAGAATGGAGTAGAGATTTGGTACTCGTTTCGTTATTCATCTGTTGTCTCCCTACGTTGATAGCACACACCAATTAGAATAATTAGCTAATTGACCGAGTTCTACTTTGTCTTTTGTTTTATAGACAGTCCTAGACTATAGATGCCAAATGTGTGGTTCTGTCCTTGTGCACAGTTCTTAAGATGACTTCGGGCCAGTCTAAACATTGCCTAGGGATTGTTTATCGTGGCTGATTTAATACTCCTCCTGAAGCATGTACACTATTAATTTGTGCTGAGGAATTTCCAACAAAGCAAACATTTACACAAAGAGGGTGATTCCCTTTGAGCTGCAGGGGTGGACCAAGCCAGTGGGACCAAAATAGAAATGACTATGTCGAGGTCCTCAGGACTTTAATCATGTTTAATGACTGTACAGATTGCACCAGAAGGAAGGAAGATGTGATGTCTCTCTGTGGCTGTGGAGTGTATCCTGTGGTGTATTTATGTGGCTGCAATAGAGGGGCCTTACTGTGGCTTTCACCCCAACTCCATTTACCGGCTGTTGGTAGAAAGATAGAGTTGGCATATTTAAAAACACAGAGAAGAGGGAAAGGCAAAATAAGTTGAAGGCTAGGAGGAAAAAGGGAGGTTTTCCAGAATTACCAAGAGTTCATTCCACAGAATAAGTCCTTCTCAACTGCTTCTTGTTCATGGAAATCTTTTCACCTGCCTTGCCAAGGCCTTGAAGATGATATCTGGGAGATATTAAGCAATCCAGAAAGTTTATTCATCAGCTTTGATTCATCTTTATTCATGAAAGAGCAGAGAAATCAAAGTTATTTTCTTCCTCTCCTCAGAGTTCAGGATGTACAATGCCTTAATGGCTTGTTCCCTATTTAGAGCAAATACATGAGTCAAATTTGATATACTGACTCACAACTATGAGTCAGTATATCACATTGGGGCCAATCCTGTTCTGTTATGAGAAATGAATACTTCCTCTTGGCACATATTTTGGCTCTGGATTGAAACTGAATAATCAACATCTTTGGTTAAATTGTTGAATTTGGAAAGTAAACTGAAATACACAGGCAATCAGTGATCTCCTCATCTCTCAGAGATAGCACTGGTTTTAGGACGTGAAGCCTTGTGCACTGGGGGCTCCTATTTGAAATCAGTGCCCTTTCTGAGGGCTTCTCACTCAGTGAGTTTGAATTTAAGATCAAGTGGTCTGGGTGTTGCAAGGAAACAACAGACTGGAGTGGGGTCTACCTAACAGAGACTCCCAGTCCACTGTGAGGAGCATCCTTGTTGCGTGGGATTGAACCTGATCTCTAACACCCCAGAGACTACCACAATCTAACCTTTGGAACCAAAGCACAAGAGCTAAGATGAAGGCACTCTGTATGATCTGTGATCGAATTATTGCTAACTATAAATTAGTAATGCTAGAAATACATTTTTTTGAGATGAAAATATTTGAGATCTGAAGGAAGAACAGACTAATAGCTGACTTATTCCACCAAAGGAAAGCTTCAAAGACGTAACCCAATCAAGACAACGTATTGCTTGATTTTTTAGAAGAAAAAGAAAAATCTGGCACTTTTCAATGAATAATGAAATGAATATAAAAGCAGAATTTTCTCTCTCTGAAATCAAGAGAATCCCTTAAGTTGTGAAGATATTATATCAACCTTTTTAATTCTTTGTAGGAATTTTGGATTTTAGCTATCTTTACAGATTGTTTTGATATCGTCATAAAATCTTTCTAAATGGGGGTATTTCCAATTCTTGTAAATGTCAAAGCCACAACCGGTCTTCTCCTGTGTCCTTAGGGGTGCCTCTCCCTTGCTTTTTCCTAGAGGGTTGGGCTGAGATTTGATTGCTGAAGCCCAGGGAAATCAGACCCTGGTTAGAAGCAGCTAGACTAGGTGAGCAGAGTTACCTGGACACACCAGGCTATGCTTGCAGGGATGTGAAACAAGGACTTACAGATTGCAGTGGTATGTCTGGTGGTCATTTCCAAGTCTGGAAATCAATAATATATCTATTGGATCTTATTGTGATTTTGTTTTCCAGCATGAGTATCTACTATGTGCCCAACACAATGCTAAAGGATCTCTTAGCGCTCTTGGTCCCACACCTTATAATACACCCTGAGGTTTTCCCTTCACCATCTAGACTGAGAACAACATGGTCCGATCGAAAGTAGGAGGACTTTTGAATGAAGTTCCAAGTTTATACCTGAGCACTGGCCTTCACTTGTGTGACCTTCAGTTCTTCGTATTTCCTGCATCTCACATTACTGACTTACAAGAATAAAGGCATCTCCTATATTTAACATAGATGGCAAGCTTAGTACTTTTTTTTTTATGAAGTTCTCATTTTAGACTTGAGCAAAGTATTAAGGGAAATAGAGCAATAAAATAAATGAAAGAAACTGAAGTATGTGTGGAAAATAATATTTATGAGGGAAAATGGAAGGCCAGTTGGGGCACAGGCAGCTTATGAACCAAGGAAGGGATAGTTGCCTGGGCAAGGATTTGAAAGGTCTGCTGCCAAATGAGTCAACTGTGTCCCAGAACTGGGTTCCAGACTTCCCCTCTAGCTTGTGTGGTCAGATTGATAGTAAGGGGGCCATCCTCATTCTGTTTGTCACAACCTTCTGTCAGAGGGCCAAGCCTGTCCTCTGTGTATCAGGAGGAGTGGGCCTATATCCTTAATGTGGAGAGACGTAATTTGTGTAGAATCACTGTCCTGCTCTGAGTTGGGAGTTTTATATCTAGTGCCTGTGGCACCTGAGTCAAAGTTGAACATTACATTATGAGTTTCTCTTGGGCATGGCCTTTTCTGTCTGGCAAGGCTGTATGAGTTTACACAAAACAGAAAAACAGAGGGCTAGCTATGCAAGTTCCTGCAAGAGGGGGTTATCATATTTAAATTTCTCTTTCTCTTTTGTTATATGTTTGCTTTTCCAATTTTTACCTTTTTTCATTACTGTAATGCTTTGGGGATTTTTTGGAATATGAGCAGTGTATACTTAGCTGTCACAGAGTTAGCACTGACCTGGCCAGGAGTCCAGGGTGCATGACAGCAGGGTGTTAAGTCAGGGCTGTGGTCTGGAGCAGTGAGAGGGGAAGTTCCTAGGGGTCATTGGACACAGAATCTTTGGGGTCAGAGAATCATTTTATGCCTACTTCAGAAATGTGGTTCAGTTATAATCCCACTCCAGAGTCTCCTTCTGTTTCTCTGCTTCACACACCCATTTGGGGTGGGTATGTAGGTCCAACCTGTAGTTAGAAAGTTAGATATCTACAGGTACAATCTACCCCTGATCAAAACCCACTAAAACTGCTCTGGAATGGGAGACAGACTGAATGGAGAGCAGGAATGCATGGAGTGTGTAATCCATGAAGAGGAAATTGAACGTTGATTATGTTCAGATGGCCCATGGAATTTTGATTAATTCCAACAGGGAGAGCAGCCAGTTGTGAGAATGATGTCCTTCAGTGTGTGAGAGATGCCGAGAACCAGTTCACAGCTGCAGTGGCTGGGCTTAGGCAGAAGTAGGTATAGTTGAGCTGAAAGAACAGGAAGGAAGGCAGAGTGTACAGGCAAAGGTATAGTTAGGGGGGTAGGTCAGTGGATGGAGAATAAGGAAGTTCTTGTCTTTATGCTTCTAATTTCAGTGAAATAAGACACAAGGTTATCAGCTGGTAGTGAGAAAGGGAGGTGTGTTGGGAGGTATGACTGGGAAGTGAATGGCAGAGGAAATGAGATCACTGGAGATGAGCTGGTCCAGAAACCAAAAAGCCAAGATAACAGATTTTCCATAGGAATACATCTGTGTATATAAAGAATGGTGATGGGAGATAGAGAAAGCCATGAGCTGAACTCTTAGAGAAATGAGGGGCAGTCAGATGGGTCTCTGTAGATTATTGTAGCAAGAAGAGAGATTGGGTGCTCTAGACACAGGCATGAATTTTGCTGAAAGTTGCTGTGTTCGTATTATTGTCATGGGAAAGAATAAAGATTTGAAAGCAGAGTTAAATGACAAGGACAACTACTGAAGTGGTCTGATAGCTCTAGTTCAAGGGTGAAATGGCAAGACAATGAGAAGTTTTTAGGGGAAGCAAGTCCTCAAGGGAATCCAGATTTCAGGTGGAGGAAACAGTCATATGGGAGACTGAGGTCACCTGGGGGTTGTGCTGACAGGAGATTGGGAATGCAGAGAAGAGCAGGAAAGATGAATGTGGGCTCTGGAAGTGGGTCCAAGGAGAGGACAACAAATAGCCGTATGGAACTGACGGTCTGGGTGATAAGGGATGACTTGGAAATTTCAAAAGAATGAAAATATTCTTATGAGCATATTTGGGGGGTGGATATAGAGGCTTTGGGCTTCCCTGGTGGCTCAGTGATAAAGAATCTGCCTGCAATGCCGGAGGCACAGGAAATGCGTGTTTGAGCCCTGGGTGGGGAAGACCCCCTGGAGGAGGAAATGGCAACCCATTCCAGTATTCTTACCTGGAGAATCCCATAGACAGAGGAGCATGACGAGCTACATAGGGTCAAAAAGAGTCAGACACAGCTGAAGTGACTTAGCACACATGTATACATAGAAGCTATACGATTTAGCTTTATCATCATCATCGTCAGACGGATTAAGTGCTTGTCACTTGGATACAGCCAATTTCAGGTTTGATCTGTTAGTGTAAGTTCTGTCTCCTGGAATGTGTTTATTACTACTGATTCGCCAGACTTGAAATAAACTTAGAGACCTCTAGTTGACTTGTCCCTCTGTGTGTGGTCAGTTTTATGGAGGTTTATTTTATATACAGTAAGGAGCGAGATTTATCCTTTATGTGTATCATTTTATGAGTTTTGATAAATGCATGTACTATCAATTCAAGATCTATACTCATTCTAATAACTCCCAACATTCACTTTTGTATATAATCAGCACCTTATTCCTGCCCTCAGCACTTGACAACCACTGATCTGTTTTGGTTCCTATAATTTTGCCATTTTCAGAACAATAGCTAAGAGGACTCATGTAGTATGTGGACTTTTGAGCCTAGCTTCTGTCCCTTANGAAATCCCTTTGTCAAAACAATCACTACATCTTTCTTTTGGCTAATGTTAACATGGTAAATCTTTCACATGCTTTTTGTTGTTGTTCAGTCTTGTGTTCGACTCATTGTTACCCCATGACTTGCCGCATGCCATGCTTCCCTGTCTTTCACCATCTCCCAGAGTTTGCTCAAACTCATGTCCATTGAGTTGGTGATGTCATCTCATGCTTTTGCTTTTAACCTGTTTGAGTCTTTCAGTTCAAACTGGTTTTATTATAATCAGCATATATTTGCATGTTGCTTTTTCTCTTCTGATAATCTCTGGCTTTTATTTAATTTGCTTTGGCCATTTGCCTTTAAAATAATTATTGATATGGCTGAATTAAAATTTACCATTTTACTTGTTATTTTTATTCCATTCTTTGTTCCTTTTTTTCTACATGCTACTGGATTATTTTTTCATTTCTACTTTATTAAACTCCTTTACTGAATTTTATTTTTACCACATTTAAAAAATATTTTCCTCCTGTCATACCACTGGCAGTGTGTGTGTGTGCTCAGTTGTGTCCAACCCTTTGTGACCCCATGGACTGTGCCCATGTGGCTCCTCTGTCCATGGAATTTTCCCTGCAAGAGTACTGAAGTGGGTTGCTGTTTCCTCTTCCAGGGAATCTTTCTTACTGGGATCTTATCCTGCATCTCCTGTATCGACAGGCAAATCCGTTACCACTGAGCCACCTGGGAAGCTCCATCACTGCCAATATACATGTCTAACTGCCATCTTCCTACATGTAATATTATAACTCTTAATGTGTAGATTTAAAAAACTTACAGCAGTATACTTCCAATTTTGCTCTCTCAGCCTTTGAGCTATTGTTGCTATAATATTACTTTATGTATTCTATAAATACAGAGTAAATTTGTACTACTTTTACTTTAGACAGTTTTCTTTTAATGCCATTAAAAATGAGAAGAATATTTTGTGTTTGCTTTCATCTTAACCATTTCCAGAGATCTTTAATTCTTTCTATAAATCCAAGTTTCTGTCTTATATCATATTCTTTCTCCTTGAAGAATTTCCTTTTACATTTTTTAATGCATGTGTGCCAGTAATTCTCTTATTTTTTTTTTCTGAAAAAAGTCACTAATTTGGCATAGTTTTTGAAGGCTGTTTCATAAAGTATAGAATTCTTAGTGTCAAGTTTTTCTTTATTTTTTTTCCCCCTTTCAACATAATGTCTGGTTCTCATACTTTCTGATTAAGAAATCTTTTTCAGCTTTACTTCTGTTCCACTACATGTAATGTGGTCTTTTTCTCTGGTTGTTTTTAAGATTTTCTTTTTGGTTTTTGACATGTTGTATACATGTCTATTTTAAAAATGTATCTATCTCACTTGGAAATCTGAGCTTCNTTTTTTTCCCCCTTTCAACATAATGTCTGGTTCTCATACTTTCTGATTAAGAAATCTTTTTCAGCTTTACTTCTGTTCCATTACATGTAATGTGGTCTTTTTCTCTGGTTGTTTTTAAGATTTTCTTTTTGGTTTTTGACATGTTGTATACATGTCTATTTTAAAAATGTATCTATCTCACTTGGAAATCTGAGCTTCTGGGATTTATGCATTTGATATCCATCATTTTTGGAAAATTCTTGATCATCATCTCTTCAAATCTTTATCCTGTTCCATTTTCTTTTTTGTTTTCTGGATTTTCAACCGGTTTATTAGACCATTTGATATCCTATTTTTAGCCCTTGGAGAGTCTCATCTGTTTCATTCGTTCTCTTGATGTTTCAGCTTAGATATTTTTTACTGATCTGTTTTCACATTAGCTGAATTTTTTCTTCAGTTACATCATGTCTGTTGAAGTAACAGTTGAGTGCATTCTTCATTTCTGTTTCTGTGTATTTGTTTCTAGCATTTCCAGTTGACTCTTCTGCTAATTTTCACATCTCCACTTAAACTCACTATCTGTTCACATATGTTGACCAACTTTCCTGCTAGATCCTTTAACATTTTTATTATAGTAATTTAAAATTCACTATATTATGACCTAACATAATGGGTTAGGTCTTGGGTTCTGTCAGATGCTTTTACTCTTATTAGTGGATTGCTTTGTCTTTACCTTTTTGAGTGTCTTGCTAATTTCTCACTGAATAGTGGGTATCATCTGTAGAATAGCAAAGAGTGAGTTAACTAGAGAACCAGTATTTATGCTTGGAAATGGGTCCATCTGTTTGCTCCAGGCTGTTACTGTGGCATGTTAGGTCAGTCTACTCAGAGCCGAGCTGGGCTTGGGTTATGTTGCTGCTATGGGTTCACTCATCGTATCCACGACTTCACATTTCTCTAGTATTACCTTGGTTTACTGTGAGATCTCATTCATCAGTGGATTTTTCTTAATGTTTCTGTTCTACCTTTTTCAGCAATAGACCTTCTCTATTTATACTTCAGAGTGGTTTTGTCTCCTTTCTTGCCACTCTCATTGTAGTGGGCTGCTGTTGCTTGTTTTTGGGATTTTGCTACCTGAGGCACGAGAGGTATTCTTTGTTTTATTGGTGGAGAATCATGAAGTCATGGAGAATGACAGATATGGCACAACTTATCCTCCCTCCTACAATTTCTAGGCATTCCTTTTTTTAAGTCCCACCCTTGAACTGGCTCAGACGGTAAAGTGACTGTCTTCAATGTGGGAGACCTGGGTTCGATCCCTGGGTTGGGAAGATCCCCTAGAGAAGGAAATGGCAATCCACTCCAGTACTATTGCCTGGAAAATCCCGTGGACAGAGGAGCCTGGTAGGCTACAGTACATGGTGTCACAAAGAGTCGGACATGACTGAACGACTTCACTTCACTTGAACGTTAGAAATTTATTGAAAATTTTAACTGGGTTTGTCTTATTTACTTAGGTAGCAGCCTTGGCTTCCTTCTGTTCTCATTAGGAAGCCCAGACTCATATTCCCTCTCTCCTTAAAAATATCTGTATTTTCTTAGGCTTTATGATGATTGTGATATCAGTTCTGTAGGTTCAAAAAAAATCAAGATTTATAGTTTATCCAATTTTTCCTATTTGATAAAATAGAAGCAATCCCCTCTCTATATTTCTACATCCCAGGCAGAAGCCAGAGGAAAGTACAAGCTTTATAGTAAAAAGTTTCTAGTAGTTTTTCACTTGTATTCATACAAGAATGAGTATTGGAACATTTTGATCTTGATTTTATTTTGATACTTACTTTGATCAGAAGTAGAGTTTGGCTTATGAAACCCTGAACCCAGTCTGTACAGTTTCAAAAAAGAGATAACTGTACAGTCTACAGAAGGTGATTCCACTTAAAAAATTGAATCTTGGGGCAATGACTTGTCCTTATAGCCACTGGGGTGATCAGTCCCCTATTTCCTGCCAAATTATGGACATAATGAGTCATAGGCACATTGCTAAATATACCAACAGCCCTGCAAAGTGTTTCAGGGGCATAGCCATCAATTATAGTCATGAGAAAGGTCATCATAGTACAGGCTTTCATCATACTTCAGCTCTCCCTCCCCAGTTTGCCTTGGGTGTGTTGAAATGCTGTGATTGTTCAGTTAGAAGCAGTGTTCATTTTTGAAGACAACTTACTGGAAATGAATAAATATCTGAGGGAGACCATCCCATTTAAAGGCCTGTTTCCTTATTCAAAAGCTTTTTGTGTAATAAAAGTATCTCAAAAACTCTTCTGTGAGATTAATCAACCTCATTCCTTCTAAACCATTGATTAGAGTCCATAACTTTAGCTGAAAAAAGATTAGCTGTAGACTTGGATGCCAGCCATTTTCACTGAATCCCCTTCTCATACATTTCTGTTAATAACAAAAGCATTGTTAATAATGCTGCTGTGTCCCTTCTTTCAAGCTTGGTGGGCATTTCTGAAACTATAACCCTGGCAGCACTGGACAATCCATAAAGTCCTCTGACATTTTAATGTGGCTATAAAATATGGTGAAATCTTACAGAAAGCTACCCTCCAAATTAGCCTTGGATAAAAGAAAATTGTTCTGAATCCCATTACTTTGAATAGTGTTCCCTTCCTACCAAACACAATGATCCTGGCAATTTCCCATAGCCTATATAAGTAAAATCAGATAACAGGGATCAGGAAACCAGAAAACATTTCAAAATTAAAAGATATTCTGAAGCCAATACTCATAATCTAGCATTTTTTAGTTTTATTATCCTCTTGGTAAACTATAATTGAAAGCAGTTCATACTTTCCTTTTCTAACTTTCAGTCCCAAATCATATGGATTTGTCAAACCTCAGGAGATTATTCATCAAAATGGTTAATTTCATTAACAAGTTTCCATGTTTTGCCCACATTTTGGCATATTAGTTTCCCCCTGCACATTAAAGGTCATATTTTGCACATGCTATTTAGATAAAGAATTCCAAAAAGAAATTACATTGTTTCTTGCTTGCTTATGATTTGAAATGTATACATTTTCCTCTCCAATTAATTTGCTGCTAAGCTGCTAAGTCACTTCAGTCGTGTCCGACGCTGTGCAACCCCATGGACTGTAGCCACCCAGGTTCCTCCGTCCATGGGATTTTCCAGGCAAGAGTACTGGAGTAGGGTGCCATACAGTGCTTCATCACTTATTCATTCTCTGTATATTTGTGCTAACCATGAGTGAGGAAGTTCTTAAACTGCTAAGTTTATGATCAGTCACAGCTCTGTGAAGATCTGGAACCACATCACAAGTCTTTTGACCCAAAAGTAGAACATATTTATTTTGAATGAAGAGTGACATTAGCGAAGACCAAGCTGTTTGGATATGTTTTTATTTGTACTAGAACGAAATTAATCAAACCAGAAAAAATTGCCTAGCAACATCTGCCATTAAAAAGATTCCATAACAAAAACTGAACCACATGGAGGATAAGATAGAAGACAGCCCAAGCCTCGTCTAGATAAGAGTCACGGTCTGTACATGGAACTGTTTTTAGTCCTAAAGAGAGATGGTAGAAAGGAAATTAGATACACAGGATCAACTAGATTAATTTCAGCCAGTACTGGGGCTTCCTTGGTGGCTCATTGGTTAAGAATCCACCTACCAGTTCAGGAGATACAGGAGACCTGGGTTCAGTTCCTAGGTCAGGAAGATCCCTTGGAGAAGGGAATGGCTACCCACTCCAGTATCCTTGCCTGGAAAATCCTATGGACAGAGAAGCCTGGCATTCCATGAGGTTTCTAAGAATCAGACATGACTGAGCACACACGTGCACACACAAAGCATATACTGAGCACCTACTAGGTCATTCTGCACTAGGAGCATTATCAACATTTTATTTAATCCTCATAAAGCTAATGATCTCCATTTACAGAAAAACAGAGCCATGTAGGTAAAAACCAGTCAAGACAAGGCCCAACACCCAACTTTTTAGAGTCTTGCTAGATTCTTATCACTTACAGAGACCTGTGCTCACTTAGTTGTGTCTGAATCTTTGTGACCTCATGAACTGTAGCCCACCAGGCTCCTCTGTCCATGGGATTCTTCAGGTAAGAATGCTGGAGTGGGTTGCCATTTCCTTCTATAATAGGGACCTAGGCAAATTAATTGCCTTCTAATTGTAGCTGAAAAGTAGTGTACTTGGAAATACAGATTTTTACAGCTTTGGAGTAGAGTTATTTAGAAAGTTAACTGGAATTTTCAATTTTTCAAACTTTCTGTTATTATTAAAACAGACTTCTTTATATTAAAACAGACACATAAGTGGTAGGCTATATTTAGGTAGACTTTCAAAGAGGCGGCAGTGTGGGCAGAGCTGACCATGGCTGCAGTCTCTTAGTGGGAGGGTGATTATGGAAGTGAGGTTCAAGAGTGAGGTTTAGTTTTGGGGTTGCAGAGTCTTGNAAGTTCTTAAACTGCTACGTTTATGATCAGTCACAGCTCTGTGAAGATCTGGAACCACATCACAAGTCTTTTGACCCAAAAGTAGAACATATTTATTTTGAATGAAGAGTGACATTAGCGAAGACCAAGCTGTTTGGATATGTTTTTGTTTGTACTAGAACGAAATTAATCAAACCAGAAAAAATTGCCTAGCAACATCTGCCATTAAAAAGATTCCATAACAAAAACTGAACCACATGGAGGATAAGATAGAAGACAGCCCAAGCCTCGTCTAGATAAGAGTCACGGTCTGTACATGGAACTGTTTTTAGTCCTAAAGAGAGATGGTAGAAAGGAAATTAGATACACAGGATCAACTAGATTAATTTCAGCCAGTACTGGGGCTTCCTTGGTGGCTCATTGGCTAAGAATCCACCTACCAGTTCAGGAGATACAGGAGACCTGGGTTCAGTTCCTAGGTCAGGAAGATCCCTTGGAGAAGGGAATGGCTACCCACTCCAGTATCCTTGCCTGGAAAATCCTATGGACAGAGAAGCCTGGCATTCCATGAGGTTTCTAAGAATCAGACATGACTGAGCACACACGTGCACACACAAAGCATATACTGAGCACCTACTAGGTCATTCTGCACTAGGAGCATTATCAACATTTTATTTAATCCTCATAAAGCTAATGATCTCCATTTACAGAAAAACAGAGCCATGTAGGTAAAAACCAGTCAAGACAAGGCCCAACACCCAACTTTTTAGAGTCTTGCTAGATTCTTATCACTTACAGAGACCTGTGCTCACTTAGTTGTGTCTGAATCTTTGTGACCTCATGAACTGTAGCCCACCAGGCTCCTCTGTCCATGGGATTCTTCAGGTAAGAATGCTGGAGTGGGTTGCCATTTCCTTCTATAATAGGGACCTAGGCAAATTAATTGCCTTCTAATTGTAGCTGAAAAGTAGTGTACTTGGAAATACAGATTTTTACAGCTTTGGAGTAGAGTTATTTAGAAAGTTAACTGGAATTTTCAATTTTTCAAACTTTCTGTTATTATTAAAACAGACTTCTTTATATTAAAACAGACACATAAGTGGTAGGCTATATTTAGGTAGACTTTCAAAGAGGCGGCAGTGTGGGCAGAGCTGACCATGGCTGCAGTCTCTTAGTGGGAGGGTGATTATGGAAGTGAGGTTCAAGAGTGAGGTTTAGTTTTGGGGTTGCAGAGTCTTGCCAAAAATAAACTTTAAATCTATACATACCAAAATTCAAATTATTTTCTTTCTACTAAAAAAAAAAAAAGAACCCAAAACATAGAGATTTGAGTTGTAGCAGAGGAAAGAAGATCACAGCTGAAAATAACAGAGGAAATTTTTAAGGATCATTCTACCAGGGTGGGGGTTAGGGGGACACTATGCATTAACATGAAGACATGCTTCAGTGGTAGATGAAAATCCAGCAATGCTTAGAACTTGGTACCGTAGATGACTAGTTTCTGGGACATCTGATTTATAAGACGTTGGTTTCTTTTCCAGTATTTGTGAGGTCGTAGGGAAAGCACATATCCAGTGAAAAGGGGATTTTTCTTAGAGTTTTGCACTGCTAGGTAATCTGCATGGCCCATATTTGTCATTTTATTTGTTAATGAATCTTTTGTGGTTTTGCTTCAAGAATGATTTGAGAAGCTGTTTGGTCTTTTCTATATTCCTAACAGTGCTAGTAGAAATGAGGAAAATATGCCAGGAAAGAAACTAATGACCTTTTGAGGGGTTTCTGAACCTTTGGTTATGATTGGTTTTCAACACATGATAACCATCTTGTGATTCACCTGATTTAGAAATTTACATGGTTTTCTTGGTCAGTTACATTTTTGGAGTGTAGGTTTGTATGTGTGTGTCACTCTGTGTTTGTAGTTTTTTCTTTTCTCTGTTTCATAATCTAAGCCAGCATGCTATAGATTTTTACCTTGCCAGTTTCAAGGTTACAGGACTCAGAACAAATTAGGAAGGGGTAGGCAGCCTAATAAGTCACAGCCTTCTCAGCGGGCTTGGTTCTTTTCCACCTCCCTTAACCTCTCTCCTAACAGGCTATTGTGTTGACTTTAGAGTGAGAAAAACCAGGCTTTCCTTGAGTCTATCCATCTACATGAGCTGTGAAGAAGGTCATGTTTTACAGGCCAGAAGGAAAAATTAGAACAAGATAGAAGTGGGATCTTAGACATGCTTAATGAGTTTAATTCTACTCTTCAAATTTGGCAGAGAAAAAATTTTGTCTCTCTTGGCAGAAGAGGAGAACATTGTCTCTGAACTTCATACTGAATTCATCAAAAATGAACAAGCTAGTGAACTGAGTCCTCTGAGACTCACTTGGCCTCACTTCTAACAGTATTACCAAAAAAAAAAAAAAAAGCTATTCTTTCTACTGAGTCTCCTCAGCTTCGGTCTTTATTCCCTCGTCTCTCTCTGCATCTTCTTTCCCCTGAAACACATACACAAAGGCATATTCCTTATGGATATACAAATCCCAGCCTAGGTCAGTGAGCTCAGGGACACTATTCTCCCCTTTCTCACTTAGAGTTGTCTGTGCATACTAACCTCAAGGGGTCTAGTTCTCACATCTACTCTAAGACCATTGTTAGGAATCTTCAAGATTATAAAACCAAGGGAAACATAGTAGATATGACTTTCTAGCATGTTTTCTAAAAATTCCATAGGATTTAAAAGCATACTTATAATCCTCTTGGGTAAATAATACTTTTACAGTGAATTATAAGTAAAAGTGGTTTTCTGTAATCAGAGATCCAATAGAATTTTGTCTTTAAGAAAGGCAAAACAAGATGGGAAAATGTTTAGTAAAGCAGTCTATGAATCTTGAGATTTATTTATCCCACCGTGTCAGTCTAATTATTTTGTAATAATAGCAGTTAATGGAAGATCGACCCTCTTATCAAATTTTTAAGCATAACACAGTATTGATAACTATAGGTACTGTGCTGTACCTATAGGATCTCTAGGATTTATCTTATGTAAACAGATCATTGTTCCCTTTTACTAATGCTTCCCCGTTTTTCCCTCCTTCCAACTCCTGACAACCACCATTCTACTCTCTGCTTCTATGAGGCTGATGTTTTTA